>JAMALC010000230.1:0-34325 GCA_023628275.1 Rhodotorula sp. M30-05A-2 | reverse complement strand
GACCTTTGTCGGGAACTTGAGCAGTTCCGGCGCGCCCATCTCGTTCTGCCACGCCCTCAACAATTGCTGGACGTTCCTGCCGTCTCGACCTCTCGAAGAACCGCCCGCCAAGATATCGTCCAGCGAAGGCGAGTCTCCCCTCGTACTCGCATACCCGTTGGTCGTGTTGCCTCGGGGTGCGCGGACTGAACTGCCACCGGCTCCTGCTGCTGTCGGACCACCCGTGACGCTCGAGACTCGTCCTCCGCCTGCTGTCCGCCCGCCGGTCGCGACCGAGCTGCCTCGCTCATAGCTGTCGTTTGCGTCGGATCCCTGTACCGGCAGCGGCGGCAGGAACGGCGACTGACTTCGGAGATTGAGCGAGTCGTAGTCGAGCGAGTCTTGTCGAGGTGCAGCAGCGCGGTCGCTCTGGAACGACTCTTGACCGGTCTCGAGGTCAACGCGATCGTCGTCGTCGTCGTCGTCAAAGAAGCCTCGCCCTGGCCGACTCATCCTCGCGGCGGGTCTATGGTGCAAGCGGGGTTTTGGTCGACCGCGCCTCGACGCGAGCAAGCAAGCCGGCGCGGACTCCGCGGAGATAGTTTATACGGCAGCCTCAAATGGTCTCTTCTCGGGTCTTTCTGCTCCCCCTGCGCGCGCTCAGTACGCTCTAACGTTAGCATCTGTACTCACGCTCAGCTTGTCCTCACTTGCTGCGGGAAAAGCTGTGCGCGTCGATCGCCTCGCAGGTGATCTGGGGGCGGCGAGCTCACCGCTTAAGCGCGGGGCTCTGCCGTTCCTCCGCACGTGAAAACTCTGCTCGCTCTTCCTGCGGGTGGCGTGCTCATTTGAAAGCTTTTGCACCCTCGGCGTGGTGGCACGACTTGCTGCTTCGTTCGCACGCACTCACCCCCCTACGATCCGCAGCTCTACACGGCCTGGCCTCGTTGCTGCTGCCCTGGCTTTGATCGACGCACACGCCAACTCCTCGAGCTCGACGGCTTTGACCTCGATCGCATCATCTTCCGCAACCTCGAAGAAGCTTGACTCGGCGGCCCACGCTTCTTGATTCCCTCTGCATAACCATCCCCACGACCACACAAACACACGCACCAAAAAAGAGTCGCCGTCAGATGTCGCCCTCGTCTCCGGTCATCGACCACACCCCGGCGGTGCCACCCGCACCCGTCGCCGGCTTGCACGACTTCAAGCACCACCACCACCAAGATGTCGAGAAGGCTTCTCCGGCAGGGAGCGTCACCTACGGAGGCGAGGATGCCGTGCCCGGACACGGACCGCAAGAACCGCAACTCGCACGGAGGTTGAACGCGAGGCAGATCACCTTTATCGGTTTCTCGGGCGGTATCGGTACAGGGTGCGTTCACTGCGTACGTTACCACCAGCGACGTGACGGAAAGCTGACGACGATGCTGCACCACTCGACAGTCTCTTTGTCGGAGTTGGATCCGCCTACGCGAAGTCCGGTCCGGCCGGTCTCTTGCTGTCAGTCCACCTCTCATCTCCAAACTGGCCAAGGGTTGTCTGAACTGACCCCTCTCCTCTATGCAGCGCATACGGCGTGGTCGGCTCGATCTTGTGGTGTGTCATGCAGAGTATCGGCGAGTTGGCCACCCTCGTGAGTCGCGACCCTCCCTGCGTTCCGTCAACCTCAAACTTACCGATTATGCCGCACTATCACAGATCCCGACAGCCGGTTCTTTCCCTCATTGGGCCACTCGCTTCATCGACCCGGCCGTTGGCTTCTCCCTCGGTCCGCTCATTTCTGTCGTTCTCCCCTCCGGCGACTCGAGTCTGACGTCGAAAGCTCCTATTCCCGCAGCTCTTAGTTACGGATACTGCTACACCATCGCCATCGCGTCCGAGGTCTCTGCCGCATCCGTCATCGTCTCGTACTGGACCGACATCTCGCCCGCACTCGTCATTTCCATCGGCCTCGCCCTGATCCTCTTCATCAACCTCATGCCCATCCGATTGTGCGTCCACACCGGGTCCTTGCATCTGTGCAGCAATCCCGCGCTGACCTCGCTTCCACACAGCTACGGAGAAGCCGAGGTTGTCTCGGCTATCGTCAAGATCACTTGCTTCCTCGGGTTGATCTTCACTTCGCTCGTCATCACTCTCGGCGGCGCGCCGAACCATGAGCGGATTGGCTTCCGCTACTGGAACAACCCGGGCCCCTGGACCAACTTCAATGGTGAGTAGCGCCCGCAGCTCATTCGCAGCAGCCACTGTGATCCCAGGACTGACTTTGCGCGTCATTTTGCCCGACAGGCATCACCGGACCGAAGGGTCACTTCCTCGGTTTCATGGCCGCCTTCGTCAACGCCTCGTTCAGTTTCATCGGTATCGAGACCGTCGTCATCGCCGCCGCCGAAGCCGAGAACCCGCACCGTTCGATCCCGAAAGCCGCCCGCCGCGTCACGTACCGGATCTCGTTCTTCTACATCCTCGGCGCCATTTTGATCGGCATGATCATCGACCCGCGCGACCCGGGACTCGTCTCGGGGGCTGGCAACGCCAACGCGAGTCCCTGGACGCTTGCGATCAAGCAGGCCGGAATCTCGGCGCTCCCTTCCATTGTCAACGTGCGTGAAACTCGTATAGGTTGCTCGCTGTCCTCCTGCATACTGACGCGAGTCGTCTGCGTTACAGGCCTGCATCCTGATCTCTGCGTGGTCCGCCGGTAACAGCTACTGCTGGGTCGGCGCGCGCATGATCGTGGCCATGACCACCGACCGTCAGCTGCCGTCCTTCTTCGGCATCACCAACAAGTACGGCACCCCGTACTACGCCGTCGTCGCCTCCTTCCTCTTTGGTCCCCTCGCGTACCTCTCGCTCGGCAGTGGCGGCGCCTCGCAGGCGTTCGCGTGGCTGCAGAACCTCTCGACCGTCGCGGGCTTGATCGCCTGGGCGACGCTCTGCTTCGCCTTTATCCGGTTCTACAAGGGCTGCAAGGTCCAGGGTGTCGACCGCGACTCGTTCCCGTGGAAGGGACCGTTCCAGCCCTTCACGGCTTGGTACGGCTTCATTGGAAGTATCATCATCACCCTCGTCTCGGGCTTTGCCGTCTTCCTCAACGGCAACTGGGACGTGCAGGACTTTGTGAGTCCTCGCCCGTTCTTTCTATCGGAAGTGACGCCGAAAGCTGACGCTACGCCTCTTCACAGATCGCATCCTACATCGGTATCCCCATTTTCATTGTCCCCATCATCCTGTGGAAGGTGCTCAAGCGCAGCAAGGTCAGTCCTCTTTTCTTTCCCGTCAGAAGCGGTTCTTCGCGTCGACTCGACACTCACTCTCGCCCCTCCCTCACAGTTTGTCCGCGCGCGCGACATGGACCTGTGGTCCGGCCGCCTCGACTCGTCGAAGCTGCCGGTTCCCCCGACGCCTCATACGCCGTGGGAAAAGTTCATCGACTGGCTTTTCTAGATCGACTGCGCTCGTCACATAGAGGACTCTCTTCTCTTTCCTATACGACTCTTTCCCACACATACATACTATATCTTACATCTTGTGGAGGCGGGCCTTTATATTCCTTAGACAAGGGCTCGCCGCATCGTTTTCTCTTCCTATCACTTCCACTGGGGCTGGGTACACGCTCTTCAACGGAGCATGTCGTTGTACCATTATCTCGCACTCGCTTGAAATGACATCCAACTGTCATTTTTTCTCTCTCATTACGTCGTCTTGGGTCTTGTCTGCGAGAGATTATGTTGCGCTGGTCCGTTCGTCGGCTGCTGTTTGCGAAGGGCTGAGCCTCGCGCCGAGTCCCGTTTCTCGACTCGTGTCACCGTTCTTGCCGCCGCCGCCGGTTGCCGCATTCTTCTGCATCCCGAGTGCCTCAGCCACGATCTCGTTCCACTCCATCTGCCCCTGCGCTCTTCTCTCGAAACCCACCGCGTCAGGCGACAGTTCCGCAACATCCAAAGAACCGTAGTAGGCGAGGAGGGCGGTATCGAGGACGATGTCGGCGGTGAGACCGGTCACGGCGGAGTGGCGAGCAGACTTGGCGTCAGAAGCTCGGGAGGACGGTGGAGTGGAGAACGAGTGCAGGCGATACGGGCGCGAGAGGAGCCATGTATAGTCTGTGTAGGTGTGAGAGAGCCTCTCGGTCTCGTCGGACTCGGCGGCGGCGGCGTCGTTGTAGGACGGGAGCATCAAGAAAGATCGTAACGGGAGGTGGAAGATCGCGTCGACTTCGTCTGGGTTTGGCTTGAGGAACGAAGGCAGGCAGGACGTGGATGCCGTTTCGGGAGGTTGGAGGAGGAGGTAGACGACGGGGAGGACGACGAGCAGCGTGCGCGACGAGTAGGCTGGCAAGGTTGTCAAGTACAAGAGCGGAGCCGGGTCGGCTTGATTTGATGTGGAAGGCTGTCCTGGTCGGGGCGGTAGCGGGAGGCCGATCTCTTCGTGCGCTTCTCGTAGCTGCGAACGTGTAAGGAGTCAGCGTCGAGCCGTGGACACATCGCCCCCGGAACGACGCCTCACCGCCGTCCACTCTCCACCCGCGCCGTCACCTTCCTCCCACCTTCCGCCTGGCAGAGCCGTCTCTCCGGGATGCGACCTCAGATGTTTCGACCGCGTCGTGAGCGTGACCGACAGTTCGCCCTTTGGGTCCAGGTGTAGCAAGACGAGGACGGCCGCCAATCGATTGGTGGGGTATCTTTTCGGGAGGTCACCGGGGAGAGTCAACGACGAGGTGAGCTTTCGGGGAAAGGGGATGGGCTAGCGCACTCTATGGTCGGAGACGGAGCGCGGTACGTTGCCAAGCGGCGAAGACCTGAGCGAGCCGCAGGAGTCGCACCCGCGAGTGTCGTGGCCAAGGCAGCGTCGAGTTCAGCGAGGCTGCTGCACTTGTCGATCATGCTGGGGTTCCAGCTTTGACGGAGCGTGCAGCAAGATCTGTAGAAGAGGAGCAAGGAAGCGAAGAAGAAGCGGATCCGTCATCTCCGCAAGCCGGTAAACATGACCTTAGCATCTCGCGCGAAGAGCATGTCTCTGCCGCAGTGAAGTCTCGTATAGCATCGAGCGTGCACCGAGACGCGGCGGTGGCAGATCGCGCAGTATGCAGCTGTACGCTAACATGAACTGTAGAGCCGTGTACAGTACAGTACTGACGTGTCGTCGATCACAGACGTCTTGGAAAGTCGGGGTCAAAAGGCAATCGACAAGGCAAAGTCCGAGGGCAGTGGCGTCGAGGCCGCGGGCAATGCACGATGGCATGCCGTCTTCGGTTGCAGCAGCTTGTAAAGGCATCGATAACGAGAGCGCCCCTTGCCTTCCTGCTCTTTTCCAGCAGGACCTCGGGTCCGCCGCCGTGTCCTCCTCCTCCCTCCGAGCTCTCCTGAGAGGACGCGCTGCTCTTCCGGCCCTCCGGACATTCTGGAAACGGACTCCGAAACAACAAGAGTCAACAAAAAAAGTCTTTCCTTGTCCCGCCCGGGCATGGCGCAGGTACCGGCTGCACGTGAATGCCGGTCACCTCACTCTGGATTGACTCTTTTTGACTGATTTCACGCGCTCGCTGCCACCTCTCCACACGCTGGACCCCCGCTGATCCCTGCGTATTCCTTGCTTCGAGGCCGGTTCGCTCCCTCGTCCATCTCGCCGGACTTTAGCACCGGACATACATTGCGCTGCAACTCCACTGCTCGTCGTCGCCGCCGCTTCTCTGAAGTTACCCTATACTGCCAGCTTTCCGGTGTCGCTCAGTCTCGAGCCACGTTTCCGCCTGCCCACCATTCGCGCGTCCACGCCCTCTTCTCTCGCCGCCGGGCTCGCCGTCGGATTGCAGCAGACTCGCCGCGTTCAAGTCGCCGCTGCCTCGATCACTTTTTTTCCCGCCTCGACTCGCACCTCGTCTCTCGCCCTCCGCACCCGCTCCTTCGCCACGACCAGACCACGCAGGATGCCTCAGCACTTTGCCGCGACTCAGGCCCTCCCCGGCGGTCCCGAACCCGCGTTTATCGGCACCAAGGAGCTCTTGATCGAACGCGCGCTCGCCCGCCTTCGCTCGATCCCTTCCCCCCTCGAGCAGTACACCTTCCTCGCCAGCCTCCGCAACCGCAATGCCGACGTCTTTTACGGCCTCGTCGGTGGCAACATGAAAGAGTGCTGCGTGAGTCCACCTCGTCGAGTTGTGCAGGATCCCCGACCTGCTCCGACCGCGGAACCGATGTGTCCCGAAGTGCTTCGAAACCCTCCGCGAGGCAAGCGAACGAGTCTGGGCAGTGAGGGTCCTTCAGTTGGCGTGGAGGCCAAATTCTCCTGGACGAGGGGAGCCAGCGAGCGGCAAGGGAGCAGGAGCGAAAGGGGACGTCTGCAGAGTTGCCGCGGCACGCGACTGGCGGACGCTTCCCTGTTGCCTTTCCCGTCGGTTCACGCCCAGAAGGAGCATTAGGCATGTCTCTATACACCGGAAGCTAACCGTCGCTCCCTACCGTATCCAATCTGTCGCCGAAAACAGCCCATCATCTAGTGCGTCCAGGACTTTCGCCGTTTTCCCCTCCTCTCTTGACCGCTTGCGGCCAAAAGCTAACCTTCTGCTCGTGTAGCACTCCTACGATCGGTCTCGCATGCCAGAACTGGTCGCTTATCCACCCTCCCCCGACCGAGCGCGATGACAAGGTCTCGTCGCTGTACCTTTCGTACGCCGACATGCCCAATATCGGAAACATCCTCCGCGACCTCAAGACCAAGCTGCCTCACGAGGAGATGGAAATCTCGGTGCGTTGAACTCGATCCGGGATGTTTTTGGTGGTGTCGGAAACCGACTTGAGAAGAGTCGCGCCTGATTCCTGGTCGACCGCGTACTCGTACTCGTCAACGCAGGTCGTTACGGACGGCTCCCGCGTCCTCGGTCTCGGTGACCTCGGCGTTGGCGGCATGGGTATCTCGCAGGGCAAGCTGTCGCTCTATGTGGCCGCGGGCGGCGTCAACCCGAAAGCGGTGCGTTTACCTTTCGCTCATCCACACCCTCGAGAGATGCGGGCTGACCCCACTTTTGACCGACTATACAGACCCTTCCGATCACGCTCGACTTTGGTACGGACAACGAGAAGCTCCTCGCCGACCCGCTCTGTAAGTCCCAGTCGGCCTCGGGGGGAAAAGCTCCTCCGCACACCGGATAAATTTTCTGATCACACCCCTTACAGACCTCGGCATGAGGCAGCGCCGTCTCCCGGATGACAAGTGCGAGGAGTTTGTCGACGTGTTCATGAAGGAGATGCACGCCACGTTCCCCAACATGGTGCGTTTACTCCGACTTGGATTGCGCCTTTCCCGCTTCCGACGTCGACGCGAGTCGATCTCCTGACGCGTCCTCTCCTCCAACGCTCTTGGCATCACTCCGCAGATCATCCAATTCGAGGACTTCCACACCACGCTCGCTTTCCCCCTCCTGCAAAAGAATCGCGACGTCTACCCGTGCTTCAACGGTAAAGCTCCCTTTCTTAGTTCGCCCGTCGCGTTCACAGCTGACAACGTGAGAATCTGACCACCCGCCTTTGTAGATGACATCCAGGGAACCGGCGCCGTCGTCCTCGCCGGTGCGATCCGCGCCTTCCACCTGAACGGCATCCCGCTCAAGGACCAGAAGATTCTCTTCTTCGGCGCTGGCTCGTCCGGAGTGGTACGTTCTCTCGCGCTTGCTCTCAAAACTGCGAGGGTTATTTTGCTGACTGCTCTGGACGTGCAGGGCGTCGCCGAGACGATCGCGCGCTACTTTGAGCTTCAGGGCATGAGCCAGGAGGAGGCCAAGTCCAAGTTCTGGCTCGTCGACTCGAGGGTGAGTGTTTGCTCAGCTCTGCCGATCTGAATCGGTTGGCTGCGGCTGACGGAGGAACGGGTGACGCCGCAGGGACTCGTCGCGCACAACCGTGGCGACAAGCTGCCCGAGCACAAGCGCTACCTCGCTCGCTCCGAGCCGGACGCGCCGAAACTCAAGACGCTCCAGGAGGTGCTCGAGCATGTGCAGCCGACGGCGCTGATGGGTCTGTCGACTCTGGGAGGCGCCTTTACCAAAGAGAGTGAGCCGCGCGTTTCTTTCTTCGCCCCTCTCACTGCTTCCTGCGATGCGCAGCGCCGGCTTTCGACTTGATAGATATTGATTAGTCTCCGTGTTGTCTGCTTTTCCCCTCGCCCTGCCCCGCCGCCCCTTTGGATAGTCCTCAACCTGATGGCTCAGTACAACAAGCGCCCGATTGTCTTTGCGCTCAGCAACCCGGTCGCGCAAGCCGAGGCGACGTTCGAGGAGGCGGTCGAGGGCACTGACGGCCGTGTGCTGTACGCGTCCGGCTCGCCGTTCGACCCGGTCGAGTACAAGGGGAAGCGGTTCGAGCCCGGCCAGGGGAACAACATGGTGAGTCGGCGGCTCTCATCTCTCGCCTCTACCTTAGCCACCTAACCTTATATGCTCTCTCTAGTATGTTTTCCCCGGGCTTGGATTGGGCGCAATCCTCGCGAGAGTCAAGAAGGGGAGTCGAATGTTGAGAATGGCTTTTTTTCGCAAAGTCGAAAAAGAAAAAAAGTCGCTGACCGGTTGTCGACTCTGCAGATCCCCGAGGAGCTCGTTCATGCCGCTGCGCAAGGTCTCGCCGACTCGCTCACGGCTGGCGAGACGGAGCGCAACCTCCTGTACCCGGACGTCGAACGTGTGAGTTTTGCCTTTTCAGAGCTCAGCAGAGTTGGAGTCGGAGCCGTCCCCTCCCTTCGTCCTCCTCTTTCCTTTCTTTCTCTCAAGAGCGGGTGCTGATGTGTCTGTACCTGCAGATCCGCGACGTCTCGATCAAGATCGCCGTCACCGTCATCGAGGCGGCGCAAAAGTTGGGCGTCGACCGCGCCGAGTCGCTCCGCGGCAAGTCGTCGGCCGAGCTCGAGCACATTGTCCGGCGCCAGATGTACCACCCCCTCCTGAACGCCGAGGAGCAGCAGACGCTTCCCAAGTAAAGGGCCGGCGGGAACTTTCTGATGGGGTGGCTGTCGACTCGGAGGAAGAGCGGACTTTTTCCTCTTTCTCTTTTCGCTTGGATGTGCGGTTCATAGATTCTGGAGACGCATGGCTTGGAGGTGGCTTTACTGTACAGCAACCCGCGGTTCGGCAGACTCGCCGGCGCGACTCTTGACCGACCCTTTTCCTAGCTTCTCGTGAGGAGCACGGAAATGCAAAAATTCGTTCATTTGCAGTCGAATGCCCTGCCGCAGGGAGGAGATCATAGTACGGAGAGGACGGTGCTCGAGAATAGAGTGGTGCGGTCGCGAAATGGGCTTCTTGGCGCGGACGCGGTCATCGGACGCCAGCTTCTCGTTGATTAACCCGGTTCCTGCTCTCCTTATGTCTCTTTGTTTCGACTTTGCTCTAAGTAGATACTTGGGCAGCATGACGGGACCTTTGCAATACAGCAACCTGAAATCACCAGAATTCGGATCGCCATCGGCTCGATCCTTTCTTCTCCGCCTCTCGACGTTTCGCTGCGGTCTTCAGCTGTTTCTCAATTAGGGGAGCTTCTGTCATGACTTGCTGATGCTGTACTTTTGAAAGAGTGTTTGGCACCGCTCTTCCGGAGCTTCGTTGCCCGGCAAGGTCGCGAGACGCCACCGCGGCCTGATTCGGGGGAGCAAGGTTGGAGCTTGTCATGCTTTCACCTACTTCCCAGACAGCTGCTCCAGATGAAATTCAGCAGAATGAGGATGTTGGCAAAGTCCGGTGCTCGCTGTATGCCTGCTTGCTCGCTGTCGCTCAAACTCCTTCGCCCGGAGATTACCCTTAAACCGCCGCCTGTTCTCCTCGTTGTGCTTTCAGGTTCTGCTTACTCGCCGTGTCTTGGCAGGATATATAGATGGAATGCAAGTAGGATTAGACCGAGTCTAGTCCGAGAGCATACGCAGAGCTGTCAGATTACCCAATCACGTGAAAGTCCGTCGCAGCTGTCGCTCGCATAAGTTAGCGGTTCGGCTTTCCATCGCTTCCGCCGCTTGAGTTCGCTTCGGCGGCAGAACTTTGCTATACCAACTCGGCGACGAGTGACCGGTGCTCAGATTCCGAGCGCGGCTTGAAGTGCACGCTCCCCTTGAAGTGCACGCTCCCCCTCTTCCCCTTCTTTCTCCTCTTCATCCTCGTCCTCATCCGGCGACTCGACACACTTGCTCAGGCGAGCACTCAGAGCTCGAAACACCTTTAGCTTGAGAGGCTATCCAGTCAGGTGAGTGGCTATATCCTTCGAGCCCGCCCACGCGCTCGCTGACCGCAACTTGCGGGAGCAGCTCGCTCGAACCTCCTCTCCGCCCAGGAAGGGCTCTCACGTCGTCAGGCGGAACCGAGAAACGTACGAGTGTGCTCCCCAAGATGCCGCAACAGCAGCCAACATCGCTGCTTTCGTTGCCGGACGAGCTTCTCGTCCATATCTTCGACTATCTCGCCGTGGCGCTTCGGTATCGCCAGAATCCGGTCGTGCCACTTTTGTCGGTCTGCCGCCGCATTCGGCATCTTGCCCAGGCGACCTTGTACCGTGACGTTGTCATCAGTGCGGATGCGGATGCAACACCGCACTTTCAGGCAGTCGTCGAAGAATACCCGTCGCTCGGCCAACTCGTCCGCCGTCTGAAGTTGCATCCATACAACCCAGCCCCTCACACTGAGCAAAACCCAAATTTCAGCTGCAAGAGTGCGCACACGACACTTTGTGCCCTCCCGCAGCTGAAGGAGCTGACTTTGCTCGACATGCCGACTGATGACGCGGCGGCAATACTGGTGGCGTTTGTCACGGTCCCTGGCCTTGGTGACCAGGTCGATGTCTTCGGGTCTTTGGCCGAGTAACCCAGCAATAGCGAGATAGAGCTGTGTCAATAGTCAAAGACTAAAGACTAAGACTCACGAGGAGATAAGTCTCTAAGGCTAGGACTCTGGAGTGAAGCTGATAATTCCACGAAGAGAAAAGAAAGGAAACAAGAGACGAGGACGAGATTTGGTGGCTTTTATAGGCGTGGGAAAGGGTACACAGGCGTGTTCAGGCGTGTACAGGAAGGCATAGAGATCCTGGCTCGACAGGAAGGGAGAATAGGGGCTGGAGGTCATGGGATCAAAGAACAAGGAAGGCGGAAGAACGAAATGAGGATAAGAACTCGGTGATTAGGAACTTGCTAATGGTGATTGTAACCCTTCAGTTACAGCGTTGCCATCGCCATCTCTGCGCTATCTCCACATGCATCTCCGCAGGACTGCGGCCGGAACACAGTGGCGCGAACTGTGGACCCTGATGGCCTGGTTCTACGAGCTGCGCGTGCTCCATTGCAACCATTGGGCCCCCGGAGCAGTACTCGCGCCTCCCACAGCACTCGCTGCCCGCCACAACTCGCTCCCGCGGCTCATCAAGCTGTACGTATCCAACTGTGTCTTAAACCAGACCTTTGGGCGTGCCGGACCCTTGCGGGAAACCCTGCCCAACTTGCAAGAACTGAGCCTCACCATTACTCGGTCCGACATTATGCCGGCCGTTTCCACCATTCTTTCCGAAGCACCCGCGAGCCTCACAACCCTGAAGCTTCCGGACAACTTTGGGTATGGGATTCCGCGCGGGTACCTCCCAGCGAATCGATTTTCTCCCACCTGCCGCCTTCGCTTCGGAGGCGGAACGTGACTATACCAACTCATCGACGAGTAATTGCGTTGTGTTTCTTCGAAGGGCTGCTTGGGACGCACGCTCCGCCTCTTCGCCTTCTCATCGATCTCACCGTCATCCTCCTTCTCGGCGCACTCGCTAGCCGGGTACACACAGGTTGACAGCTCGGGCTGAAGAGAGCTCTCCAGCGAGGTGAGTGGCCAGCTCCGTCGAGCCCGCCCACGCGCTCGCTGACCAGGTGGTGCACGAGCAGGTCGCTCGACCCTCCTCTCCACCCAAGTGCATGCGCCACACCAAGACGGAACCACCGCCAACCGTACGAGCCCTCAACAGGATGCCACAACAGCCAACTTCGCTCCTGTCGCTGCCGGACGAGCTCCTCGTCCAGATCTTCGACTACTTCGACGGGCGCTTCCGGAAGGGCGTTCACCCAATCTCCCCCATCATGCTCGTCTGCTGCCGCATTTGCAGTGTCGCGTGAACGATTTTGTACCGTAACATTGTCATTGGTCCGGGCCGCCTGGACCCGACACCGCACTTACAAGCCGCCATCAAGGCGGACCCGTCTCTCGGTCATCTCGTCGAGACTTTGACGATTTCCGACCTCGACTCGGAAGGTGACGGCGTTGATGGGACGACTCTCGCGTGCGAACTCAAACAGGCGACTATCTGCGCGGTGTCAAACCTGAAGGAGCTGACCTTGGAGGAGGTGGCGAGCGATGAGGCGCCTGCCATCCTTGCGGCCCTGCCCTCGCCCTCTCTACGTGCTCTCCACGTTCGGGCGCGCCGGGATGTCGCGTCATCCTACTGGACAGACCTGTGGCTGCACGCGTCCCGCTTCTCAGAGCTACGGGTGCTCACATGCGAGATCTCGCGCGCCGAAGCGGTTGCGGAAATCATCCCTAGCGCAGCGAACAACGCAGTGCACCACGTGTCACTGCCACGACTCGTCGAGCTACACATAACGGACCAGATATTTATCAAGATCTCAGAAACTATCAGACGACTGCGCCAAATCACGCCCAGCTTGCGGAGACTACATCTCGAGTTATCTCTTCACGAGGCCGTCGCGGCCATGGCCACCATCCTTTCCGAGTTGCCCTCGAGCCTTACAGCTATGCAACTGCTGACAAGGAACACTGCGCCTGAAGCATGTAGTTGGTACCTCGCGTTCCTGCCTGCCCTTCGTCACCTCGAGTTCGGGCGGAATACCTTTGTCGAAGCCGACCTCGTTGCTTACCTCCCTGTTGAGGAGACGGACTTAGCGGGGAGTTAGCGAGGGCGCAGCGAGACGAGCACGCGTCAGTTGAGGCGAGCGAAGCACGGAACGGCTTGATCTTCAGCCGTTCACTTATTCAGCACGCTCGCCAGGTGTGTAGACTCTAGCTCATGTTCATTGCATTGAGCCATTCACTTATTCAGCACGCTTGCCAGTCCGCGAGCTGCCGCACTCCCGACAGCCCTCTCGGAATCAATCAAATTTGAAGAGAGTGCGGAAGTAACCGACAACATACTCGAAGTGCTCACCGGACCAGGACGCCCGCCGCAGCTCCGGCAGATTTACTTCAATCACCTCTCCGCCCGAACCCCGAACAACATCAAAGACGAACTCAAGCTCCGGCACTCAGACGGGAGCTGCGAGAGTGTAGTAGCGACGTGCCGCCACTTGGGCCCAGCGTGGCCCCAGGTTGCAACCGAGCGCGGTTTGCGCTTAAGGAACATGCGCCAACCACGGTACAGCGTCTGCGCGCGCTTATGAGCAGCCTCGACTATTACAACAGTGTCTCCTGATGCCAAATGTGCGTAACCTGCGTAAACCAGACAACCCGCCTGCTTGCCTGCTCGCTTCTGACACCCTCCTCCTTGCCTTTTTCGCTTGCGTCCTGTAGCGACTCGGTTGTCATCGGATACCTGTCCCGTTGTTCACGCTTCCCTGTACCCAGCTGTAATGTTTAAGCTTTGCACTTGTTTGATTCAGCACAAGAAGGAATCAATGACAGCCTGATCCGACCAAAGCTTGGTGCAGTTTCTTTCCCTTCAAACCTATCCGCAAGAGTTGTCTGGACATGTTTGGGTTCCTCCTTTTCTCATGTTTGAGATCTTGTCCAGAGAAAGCCTCCAGTCTCTTTCAGAAACATTGTTACAAGCGAGCGACGGATGGCAAGCTCGCAAGCTCGCATCTACAGAGTTTGCCACCGCAGGTGCAAGCGCCCGATCGTCTTTGCGCTCAGCAACCCGGTCGCGCAAGCCGAGGCGACGTTCGAGGAGGCGGTCGAGGGCACTGACGGCCGCGTGCTGTACGCGTCCGGATCGCCGTTCGACCCGGTCGAGTACAAGGGGAAGCGGTTCGAGCCCGGCCAGGGGAACAACATGGTGAGTCGGCGGCTCTCTTCTCTCGTCTCGACCTTAGCCACCTAACCTTATATGCTCTCTCTAGTATGTGTTCCCCGGGCTTGGATTGGGCGCAATCCTCGCGAGAGTCAAGAAGGGGAGTCGAATGTTGAGAATGGCTTTTTTCGCAAAGTCGAAAAAGAAAAAAAGTCGCTGACCGGTTGTTGACTCTGCAGATCCCCGAGGAGCTCGTTCATGCCGCTGCGCAAGGTCTCGCCGACTCGCTCACGGCTGGCGAGACGGAGCGCAACCTCCTGTACCCGGACGTCGAACGCGTGAGTTTTGCCTTCTCAGAGCTCAGCAGAGTTGGAGTCGGAGCCGTCCCCTCCCTTCGTCCTCCTCTTTCCTTCCTTTCTCTCAAGAGCGGGTGCTGATGTGCCTGTACCTGCAGATCCGCGACGTCTCGATCAAGATCGCCGTCACCGTCATCGAGGCGGCGCAAAAGTTGGGTCGGCGATGACGGGACTTACTGCTGCAGCCGTGACGGCACCACCGACGGCGAACGCATCGCTCAGGTCAAGAGTAGACGAGGGAAGGATCCGCTTCGCCTTGTGTTGCTTGTCGATACCGCTGTTTTTGAAGTGTCATCAACTTTCCAGCCTCTTTCCGAGACACCGGGGGCATGAGGACTTACTACGCGAGAGCCCAGGACGCCAGACTGACACTGACGATGCAGAGAGCCTGCGTCAAGGCGAAGAAGAAAGTGCTGGAATCGTGCACGCCGGTCGACCGCGCCGAGTCGCTCCGCGGCAAGTCGTCGGCCGAGCTCGAGCACATTGTCAGGCGCCAGATGTACCACCCGCTCCTGAACGCCGAGGAGCAGCAGACGCTTCCCAACTGAGGGTCCGGCGGCAATCTTTTCGGTCGGGTGGCTTTCGACTCGGAGGAAGAGCGGACTTCTTCCTCTTTCTCTTCTTTTACCTGGATGTGCGGTTCATCGGAACGCCACTGACGATGCTTTTGATGGCAGCAAGTCAGTCTATTGCGCTGGGTGGATAACGGCATCGTCGTTGCCTTAGAAGCTGCTAGACAAAAGTTGGGTGATTTTCTCGGTCACTAGAAGCCCTCCCTCAACCTCCTCTCCTCTTTCTCTTGAAAGCCTCCTGTTCATAGATTCTTTGCACTCCAGACTTGAGTCATTTCATGTGGGTGCTCTGAACTCTCTACAAGCCAAAATTCGCAATACGTACATAGATACGCTCTCACACTGGGTGCGAGGGGGTGCTATCCCTGAATCCGCGGATGCTGTCAGTGGCTTGTGCAAGCAGTTGACGTTGATGGGAGAGTTTATTTACACTGATCATCTCACTTATATCTGCTGTTTCTCCAGCTCTGCAAGCAAGCACAGACGGACATAGACAGGGTACAATGAGAACGCGATGAACAGAAACATTCTTGACCAGGTGACCTTGCTCGAGATGACTAGCCCATGTCATACATGGTCACTATCATCACTTCCAGGTGAATCCTCCGTGCGGGAAATGTGCCAGGGGTGGAACGGGGCCCGGGCGTGCTGACTTTGATGGCGTCGACGGTTTTGTGGGATGAACACATGCTGACGCTGCGCACGGGTTCTTTGCCGCTCAAGCCGACTGTCAAGAAACTGTCCAGTGAAAGACTTTATGAGTACTGTGAGTGCGCAAACGAGTGCTAGAGCAAAGTGCTCATGACACACCTGTGCAGCAAAAAAGATGAGGACTTGCTGCGCTTCTTCGTGGACCCAAGTAGGCAGACCATCAGAGTGCTCTACCTTGCACGCAGCCCCCATGAAGCCCCGCAAGGCGTCGGCACACTCAAGTGGAGATCCTGGAACATCTGTGCCCGCATAAGGCATTGCTGCACCCGTGTGATGCCTGTGATGCTTTTCGAGACAGTTCTTGGTTTTGTCAAACATGCCGTACCCACACACCAGTGCCGCTCGGGCAACCCCAGACAGATTGGCCGCTGCATGGTGATCATCGGTCCGGATGTGGTGAGGTGCATGCTGCAGTCTATTGGGGTTCACGACATCGCAATGTAAGCGGTAGAGGAACACAAGCTCCAGCAAAGCAAGGCTCCACTCAGCCCAGGTGTCATGGATTTCTTCCTGTATATTTTCATGCTCAGTTTGCCAGTGCTCGAGATCATTGTCCGACTGCTCAGAGGCATGAAGCATGTTCTGCGAGTGCTCGAGCTGCTCAGCGAGTTCGAGCGCGTCTTCTTCAAGGCAGGTGATGTTCCACAGAGCATTCAGTGCAAGCCAGTGTGCCCTGTAGGTATAGACTGGGACTGTCGAGTCGCCTGTAAGCCCAAGAGGCGGTAGGCCGACTTCTTGGCGTACGAGCTCCTGCTCATCAATGCGGTCAAACATCGGCGAGGTTTCCAACTTGAGCCAGGTTGGAGTTGCCGGACCACTGTGAGGGAGCGCTTATTGTTAGCAAACAAGGCAGTACAGTATCAGATTTTGTCCAGGACGCTCACATCCACTCTGAAGAAGAATCAACATTCACTCCATGCGGAGGACCACCTTCGACCCGCCCTCGACCACTTCCGGTTCGTGATTGACTGGCGACACCTGATCGAGTACCTTCTTCGCATCTTGGCAGTACAATCAATTCGTGTCTCTCAACTTCATCGGCATACTTTTCCCTGGTCTGCAGGTAGTCCGATCGTAGCGGATCACCGTGGGCAAGCGAGGTGATGGAACTCTGAACGCGGGCCAGCACAGAGTCGCAAAGACCTGTCCATGTATCAGTGCAATGAGCTGCATCTCTGATCCTCTGTTTGTGGTAATTCTGTTCTGCTGAGCGTTCCTCAAAGACAAACCGGAGTGGCTGCAATCAACAGGTGGGTCAGTCCAAGTCCTTCGTAGATGACGAGCTCCACTTGCCGCCCATCTTTTTAGAACACCAATAGTGTGTAGGCCGTAAATATCGAGGACGGCTTCAGGCAGCCGGCAAAGGCGGTGAAGCAAGTTGATCCCAACAAAACCGGTGAACTTGATCTTGTCAGTCGGCCGCTGCTCCAGCATCTCCCGAGGAAGACTTCCTCGTGACAACAGGTACGTCTGCTGAATGACAGCAGCAAGCGTGACTTGGCTGGCTGGGCCCATAACCGTCACGTAGTTCCGATCTTCGGCAAGAGACTCTTCGGGGTCCGTGCGCTCCTCTGCAAACCCGTGAGAGCTTTGGCGCGAATGAGACGAGGATGCAGCGGAGTGCGCCGTGCTGTGCGGCATCGTGCTGTGCGGTATCTTGAGGGCTGCGCAATCCCGAACGCAAGCTTAAGAGGCGTGAACTGCGAGGGTGGAGAGAGTCAAAGAAGCATCGGCTGCGCCCTAGGCCCATTTTAGGGGAAGTCTTCCGCGGACAAGCCGCAGCTCGGATCCTCTCAAGCTCTTCTAGTCCTTCGCATTCTAGACAGTCAGCACTCCTGCTAGCGCAACGGAACAGGCATCGGCATGAGTCGGAGCAGTAAGTCATAGAAAACGTGGTAGTCTGCGCTTTTTCCCGACAACATCTACTGCTGGCACATCATCTTCGCGAGCTTTACCTGGCTGAAGCGATCAGTCTTGTACAGTCTGGCGAGTTTTCGCTCCGTCCCACACGCATGCACCGCTCCGTTCTCCCGCTCTTGACACGCATTTATAAAGTTTAGACTCTGGGAGGACGGCTCGTGAGGACCGTCCACCTCTCTCCCTTCTCCTCTTCCTTTTTTCGCTTGGATGTGCAGTGCACTCGATTCGGGACGATTGAAGTCGGCTTTACTGTACAGCAACCCTCGACTTCAAGGGCTCCGCCGGCGCGACACCCTTTTCCGCTTTTTCCCGGGAGGGAGCAAGCGCGGAAATAATTAGCACACTTAGATCTTTTTTACGCAGTCGAATACCTTTCCGGAGCAAGTAGAAGGTAATCGGGAGTGAACAAGACGCTCCAAAGGCAGAGACTTGAAGAGTATGGCCGGAAAATGCGTTCCTCCGCGGCGGCCGTCGCCGTCATTTCGGCTCGTCGCTGATGAACCCGGTTTCCCGCTCTCCTCCCTCTACGCTCGCTTGAGACACTCGTGCAGGATGACGGGACCTCTGCAGTACATCGACCTGAGCCAGCCGAGTCTCTGGATCGCCGTCGGCTCGATCCTCTTTGTATGTTTGCTCCTCCGCCTCTCGGACGGCTCGTGTCTCTGCGGCACTTGTTCCTCGTTGCAGGGGGCTGCTGGGCCTGACTCGCTACTGCTCCCATAGAACCCGCTCTTCTGGAACATTGTCGCTCGGCAAGGTGAGTCCAGACTTGGTTCGAGGCACCCGCGCCAAGGTTGAATCGTGTTGACGCATTTCTCCCGACACGATCACAGAATACCGCAACAAGGTCCTGACGCGCCTCGCGTTCAACAACCCGCGGTGGGGCTGCTACGCCCTCGCCGTCACCATCTTCTCGCTCGGGATCCTCCGCGACCACCTGTACCACCGCGCCCTCGTCGAGCAGCCGCAACTGCCGTTCCTCCACTACACCGAGTTCAAGTTGCTTGCGATTGTCCTGTTCGCCATTGGAGGAACGCTCGTCGTCACTTCCATGTGGGCTCTCGGCGTCACGGGAACCTACCTCGGCGACTACTTCGTGAGTGTTTCCCCTTGTTCCGCTGAAGATCACGTCCCGGTCTCGCGGGCTGCACGCTTTTACAAGGGGCTAACCGTCAATCCGCTGCATAGGGCATTCTCATGGACGTGAGTTGCATTACCTGACCGGCTGCGAAACTGTCGCGAGACGCGACGCCATACACTCTTGGCTGATCGGCGCTCCCGTGTATGTTTTGGGTATGCAACAGCACAAGGTCGAGTCGTTCCCGTTCAACGTCACCAGCTCGCCCATGTACACCGGATCGACCCTCTCCTTCCTCGCGACCGCCCTCTGGTACGTCACAATTAGCCTCGCTTCGGCTGGCTAGAAACTCATCCCGGGGGAAATGTTCCGCTGCACACAGGTACGAGTCGCCGGTTGGTATCCTCCTCTCGGTGCTCGTCTACATCGAGTACCAGATCGCCCTCTCCTACGAAGAGTACGTCGTTCCTCCCTTTGCCAGATCAACGACTCTGTAGGAACGCCGCGCTGCCATGACGGTCGCTGATATAGTTTGGGGTGCCATCGTACAGCCCCTTCACCGCCGCGATCTACGCCAAGCGCGAGTCGGACCGTGCCAAGGGCAAGGGCAAGCAAGTCAGCCCGGACAAGAGCGTCACGGCTTCCGGTGGCAGCAGCGTTCGCGCCAGCGCTCTCCGCAATGGAGCCACGTACCGCGAGCTCTAGACTCTCCAGTCTACAATGAATCAACCGCGACCCCTACCCGCCCGCCCACCGCTTGCGTGTGGGAGACCGCAGTGGTCCCTCTCCTCAAAAGCACGATGCCATTTTTCTCCTCTCCTTTTTTTCGTACCTCTCTCTCTTTTACACCCAAGGCAGTTCAACCATGTCGTAAATGATACTCAAGTATACCCCCCTCTCTCATCACTTCCCTCTTCCCTTTACACACGTAGGACCAAAAACGACTTCTCAACGAAGCAGCAAATTCCTCGTTTCCCTTTCTTCTGGTTCCGCAGGCGAAAAAAGAGAAGAACGACATTGCGACTTTGCGTGAGCTGAATAGTGCTACAACAACGATGTATGGGCAGGTGAAATGGAAGCTGCTGGCTTCGGTGCGGGAGATGTCGACAGGTTCGCTCCGAGCCCGTTCAAAGGTGACACTTGCCTCGGCCGTATCTGTGCGTCGCAAGCGACAGATCCAGTCAGCCGATGTTGACCGAACGAGACAAGGCCGAGCACGGGCGAGCCGGTCTGCCTAAAGGAGACGCACCTGAACACGGTCGCCGGGTCAAGGTTCGCTTCGTCATACACGGACTCGACGACCTCCTTGCCCTCTGCCCTCCTAATCCGGTCCGCCGTCGAATCCATCAACAAACCCCTCCACTTGCTCCCCGTCCCGAGTTGAATGTCGCTCGGTCCATCCTTGCGCTGGATGACCAGAGGCGGTTCGACCGAGAACGAGTCAAGGAGGCCAAAGTGAATGAAGGAAGGGACGGCGGTGTCGACTGCCGTTTGATAGGCGGACCAGGGGTTCGAAAGGAGCGAGAGGAGGTGAGAGGCGCCGTGGGCCGAGAGGGCGTAGGCGTGCAGGCAGAGGGGGACGGAAGACCGGTGCAGATGCGGGTGAAGGTATTGCGGCTCTGTAGACCGTAACAAGCGGATTTCTCTTCATCAGCGCGTGTTACTTTCGAAACAGAGGAAAGCCCGCCTGATCTAGAAAGGCAAGTCTGCTCGCGAGACGGTACGTACTCAAGAGCTCTTTGCCCCAGCAGTGTCCAAGCAGGACCGAGTCCCAATCGGCGGGCAATTTCCTCTCCATGCGACTCCACAACCGCTCGAGGTCCCACTCCCAGTCGACGTCGTCCTCGAGGATGAGCGCGCTGCGGTCCCCGTTCTCGATGACCTGCTTGATCGCGCGCGTGTGACCCCAGTAGGTCGAGATGACGCCCTCGTTGACTTGTCGGCCTGCGATCGCTTCGTTGTGATCCCACAACGCGTGCGTGACGTTGAAGTTCGGATCGGAGGGAAATAGGGAGGACAGAGTGCCGGCTTCGGCGTGCGATTCGAGGTGTGCGACCCAGTCGCCGTTGTGGGATGAGAAGCGCGGATCTGTTCGCGGCGGGAAGCGGTCGGGATCGGATGAGCGCAGTGAGGGGTTGGGCGTGAGCCAGTCGTTGTCGACGTGGAGTCCGCCGAGAGTGGAGACGTCGACGCCGCGAACTCGAGCCTGTTGCCGATTCCTTCCTCAGGTCAGCATAAAATGGCATGCCCCTACGGCAGGAGAACCAGCGCGCCCCCTCACCATGATCTCCAACCTCTCTGGCCTGACATGAGCTGCCTGCTCTGCGATCCACTTGATGAACGGCTCGCTCTTGTTGACGGCGTCGACAAAAGTCAACTCGAGCCCGTGCGCGCGAGCGAGGTGGAGCATCTCGTGCCTGCGGTCGAGCCTGGTCGGGAGCGAGAGGACATAGATGTGATCGAACGTGAGCGTCGGCGAGTGAATGCGCTGCGTACGCGGCGACGTGGTCCGTTCGAGGTGCAGACGGTAAGCGAGCCGGTCGCTGTCCTTGGCGTCGCTGCTGCTGCTGCTGTAGAGCGGGAGCTGTTCCACTTCGAGTGGAACGCTGGAAGGCCACGCCCAGCGTATTGATGTCGCTGCGCTCTTGGTCCTCGCTGCGGCGTCGGTCGACGAGAGAATGTAGACCAAACCGAGGACGAGGCACGCTCCGCCGGCGACGACAGCAGCCCGCCGAGACTGCCAGAGACTCGCAGCGTGCGTCATCTCAGCCCAGCAAGGCGAGCCAGCTCGTCCAACTCCGGGCCCAGTACACGCCGTGTCAAGTGAGCGAGAGAGACAAAGGACCGAAAACTCAAGAGTGGGGCGGTGAAAAGCGGAAAACTCTCAAAAGTATAGCATAAATCAGGTAATCGAGGGCATAGCAACTAGTATGACAACTGGCCGCGCGCTGACTAGACCTCCGGAAGCATCTCTGTCGCTCCCGACTCGGACTTGCGTCGCTCCTTCTTCTCCTTGCGCTTCGCCGCCTTGGGACTCGGTCCCGTCGCCCCCGCCGCCGCCGCGCCTTGACCCGGAGCTTTTCCCTGCTTGCCCCCCGCTGCTCGCTTCTCTTCTTTCGCAGCCGCCTTGGACGCCTTCTTCGACCCAGCGGCTGCTGGAGCAGGCTTGGCCTTTTCGCCCCTCTCGTACGCCGCCTGCATCTTTTCGTACCGATTCCGGACCGCCTTGGGCACGTTGTCGAGGTTGCCGCCGTACTCGTACGCGAGGAGCGGTTTCGGCGGTTCGGCGAGGCCGGCTTCGCGCGCGAGGCGCCGCTTCTCCTTCCACTCTTGGCGCAGTTGGATCTCTTCCGCCGTCGGCTTGGCCTTTTCGATGAACCGCCGCTTCGGCTTGGAAGCATGCGAGCTCGGCGGGAGAGCCATTTTGCTGTGGATCCCGGGGAAGAAGAGGGGCAGCGCACAATGACAGGAGACACGCGTCAGCGTGATGGCCGCCATCGTGGTACATGCTCGCCGCGCTCCAAGAGACTTACATCGCGCCCTCCTCCGTGGCCTCCTCTGCACCACCCTGCTGTGCCTTCTTGGCCTTGATCCTCTCGGCCTTTTCCCGCTTCGCCTCCTTCCGTCGTTGGTACTTGTCCTTCTTCTGCAAGCGGATCTGTTCCCGGACCGACGTCCCGTCCGCGTCCGCCTTGGAGACGGCGTCGGCTTTGCGCTTCAGAGGTCTTGCGGGGGTCGTGTCGGCAGCGGCAGGGGCGGGCGCCTTGCCTTTGCCCTTGTCTTCTTTCGCAGCGGCGGCGGCAGCAGGGGCAGCCTTGGTCGTGCCGGCCTTCTTTCCGCCGACTTCGGTCTGCCGACTCAATCGTTCAAACACTTGCCGGTCCAACTCGCTCGAGACCCAACGCGCGTCGGCCGTCTTGTGCGAAGCGGGGCAGTCGGCCGATTCGAGGTGGGCTCGGAACCGCGCGAGGCGGCGGAGGTGGTCCTATACGCGCGCAACGCGACGTGGAGATACGAGATAGTGCGGGGTATCAGCATGCATGTAGTAGTGTTGGAGAGGAGAGCGAAAAGAAAGGAGGGAAGCGCACCTTTGAACCGAGATGCACTTGAACCATCTTTCCCTTTTTGAGGACCTTGTTCGGGCACACAACGCACACGAGCGGCAGTTCCTCGTCGTCCTCCTCCTCATCCTTCTCCTCCGCATCACCATCCTCTCCGGTCTTCTTACTCGCTGGTCGTTCGTCCGCCGGCAAGAGGTTGACGGAAGAAGCGATCGGGTCCGAGAGGGCTTCGACGGCGGTAGGGAGTCCGGAGGGGGGTTTGCGCGGCACGGTGGGGTCGTTGGCGTCCATGACCAAGCCCTCGTCGTCCGAGTCGTCTCCGCTGCCGTCTGCATCGGATGCCATCTCCTCGTCCTCGTCCTCCTCGTCGTCCTCCTCTTCTGATCCCTCCGAGTCCTCCTCGTCTGACTCCTCCTCCTCCTCCTCGTCATCGTCCGAGTCTTCATCGGACCATCCTACAACCGTCGAGGTCGCGAGTCCTTGATCGTCTTCGCCTCGTCGGCGCTTCTGAGCTCTCAACTTGTCGGCCCGTTCCTGCTTCTTTTGCTGCGCCGCAATGTGTTTGTAGACGGGCATCCTGGGCGAATCCTTCCTGTAGCTCGCAAAGCACCCTCTGCTAAGCTTGAGGAGCGGTTATGGTTTCGTCCGAAAAAACCTCGAGCTCGTCGTCGGCGAAGCGTTCAGCGTCGTGAGCCAATCTCCGGGAAATTCCGCGGAATCGTCAAAGTTGCATGTCTATCAGCTACAGAAAAAGGTCAAGAGCGCATCTGTAGTACGCAGAATGTGGGTCGATCAGATCGATCAAGGGAAAGGTGAAGGTGAAGGAGGGACTTGGTGACCCAAAAACATGTGCTCGGGAACGGAAAAGTACAGTCTACGACAGGGTCGCCTTTCAGAGCACACGTTTACGCTGCTCCTTCGTCGCCTCAACAGCGCACTTCCTGACGGTGGCCCTGGGAGGGCAAGGCTTGACCGGCGTACTGAGCAAAGCTGGTTCACCGCCGGCGTGAGCGCCTTCGCCAGCGCCGCGTCCGACCGGCGGGCCCGATTCCGCACGGGCACGGAGACGAGCGAGCGCGAATTCGGAGGTGCTAAGGGTAGTCATGGGAGCATCAAGGAGGGCGTTGGCGTCGGCAACTTGAGCGGAAGCGGAGGGATGGACCGAAGAGTAGACGGCTGCAGAGAGTGTCGATCTTGTCAGCCTCGACCATGGATCGAATGTCATCAGAAACGAGCCCGTGTCGGACGAGCAGATCAATCGAAACAATCAAGAGCAGTCGAGGACTGACCCGCGGTGCTCCGAGCGTATGCACACGCGGCGTTCCAGGCGTTCTGACCGATGGCGATCTCGTTCGGGTCGGTCTGTACGCCAGCGGAGTGAAGGTTCGATCAGTGACCGCTCGAACACCTTAGTCGTGTCTCCAGGTCAGAGAGAGGTGCTCCAAGCAGTACGACGTACGCAAGTGTCCTCCCAGCAACTCGTCAGCTCTCCGACCAGTTCCTGATCATCGCACCATTCGGGCATGCCTGCGATCTCATGCGCATTCGCGACCGAGTCCGCCTCCGGAAGAGCCGATGAGCGGATGGAGCGCCAACACACGAGGCAGCACTCGGGCGTGGTACGCGCGTCGAATTGCGCCGAGACGAGGGAGGAGGTGGCGAGAAGGAGCGCGAGGAGAAAGAAGGAAGGGAGGGCGGGGAGGCGGAGCATTGTCGATAGTCAAAGACAAGGCCGAGTGGATCAAATGTCTTCGTCGCGAGGCGGGAGGACTGACGTCGGATTGTTCCGGGTGTTGAGGGAAGGGGCGCGAGCGCAAGTGCCGATGAGGGAGAAAGCCGAAGAAGGATGGGCAGACTTGTCCGATTCGAGAGTGTAGGGCTGCGCGTGTAGGATGTAAGAATGTCTATGCTGGAGAGCGAGCGAGTTGCTCAAGAGGCAATCTGAAAGAAGACAAGGATGCGATGAAATGATGTGGGGGGCGACGAATATATGAGCGATGCGGCGGTGCGAGTCGACAAACATGACGCAAACGAAGGGACGCCGACCGTTGCGACGAGGTGTGTGCGTGAGCGAGGACCTCCGAGGCGAAGAAGAGGAGGCTCGGTACGTCGTGGGCGGGGAATGGCTGAATGCTTCAGGCGGAAATGCAAAATGCGAAGAGTACAAGCAACAAGAGGGTACCGATACAAGGCGAAGGTGTAGAGTGTCCTCTAGAGGATCTAGTATGTGAAGTCGGCGAAGGGGAGGAAGTCGAAGAACCGGCGGACGCGTCGCTGCTGGAAGAAGAAAAGGTGGCGTTGACGGCTGGACCGGTCGTGTTGGACGAGTCTGGGCCGTACCAGACCTGCAGAACAGGGCCAATTTAGGTTCCGGCGGACTGGTATTTGGCAAGACGGTGGGGAGGGAGAACTCACGGCAAAGCTGCGGAAATACGCGTCACCGCCTGTACTGTCCCAAGTATTGTCGCTGCCTCCGAAAAAGGTACTGAAGAGGACGTTCTTCAAGGTGACGTCCTCGGAAGTCCGATACACGATTCCGGTCTGGGCTAGGGCGAGCGTGTCGTTCGCGTAAAGGATGAGGACGCCGTTCGCATAACCGGGAGTGTTGAGGGAGACGAGTTGCGTGAGGCGGGTCCACCTAAGCGTAGGGCGAAAGAGCATCAGTGACGAGCTCTTTTGCCTCGGTATACGATGATGCGCGATGAATCTCGGAGGGAGACGCGAGATCAACGTACGCGCCGCGCGAGTAGGAGAACGTGCCGCGCGAAAGGCTCGTGCCGAAATCTTGATTGCACAGGACGTCGCTCTGCTGACAGAACCCCTCATATGATGGTATATAGGCGTAGACTGTTTGACGGCGAGATGTCGTTCTTTGGATCAGTTTTGATTTCTTTTCCTAGCGGCGCGAGAAGGACGACTCACCTTCGCCGATGCCCCGGTTGCGCCACATCAACCTCGCGCTGAAACACTCCGGTTGGTGGTTCCCTCCCGTGCAGATCGAGGTTGCGTTCGGGCTCGCGCCGTACAAGCCGGGCAGTTTCCCGCCCTTGACCCAATCAAAGTTGGCGTCGAACGCCACCTCGTACGAGAGGACGGCGGTTTGAACCGGCGCAGTGCCCGCAAAGAGGTTCATCGAGAACTGGGCGCCTTCTCGCGTCCCGGCGGGGTAGTGCACCTCGAGGGCTTCGTTCTCGGCGCCGCCGGACGAAGTCCAGTTCAGGTTGTCGGCCCCGGAGAACCCGCTCGCGTACCAATGCTTGGCGAGCGACACGGTCATGTTTGTCGGCGCTTGGGCAGGTGCGGGAGGCGGAGGAGGCGTGGCGAAAGTGGAGAAGGGGAGCGAGAAGGCTGCTGCGAGGGCCGAGGGCCCGTGGACGCCAAGAGAGGACGGCAGAGCCAGCTGCGTCGCAGAGAGGGGGGACATGCCTGGCGATGGCTCGAGGCTGACTTTTGAGAGAGAGAGAGCACGTGCCGGCAGCAAGGGCAGTGGTGGCTGGTTCCAGGAGGCTGAGCGGAGGACAAGGGACGGGAGCAGCAAAGAAGCGGCGTGTGTTTAGTTGGCAGTCAGGGTCGTGATCGCATAAGCCAGCAGCAGCGATCGATTCGGCGCAGTATTGCAGGCGCACTTTTGGAGCTGTACTGCGAAAACGGGTCGGAGAAAGCGAGAACGGCGACTCGAAGCGGAGCTGCGAGTGATCGAGCCACGCGTTTCTCATCAGCGTGGCGCGACGCGTCGTTCAGCGCGAGGGGAAGAGAAATTTCTGGATCCCTCTCCCCCTCGCCGGCTCGACCGCATAGCCCGCTGATTCGACCGCAGACTGGACCGCCATGCAACTACCGCTCGAGCTGTCACCCTCGCTCGCGGATCAACTCGCTTCAGATCAGGGTCAAGGGGTCCCGCCGCTCGCCTTTATCGACGACGAACCGTTCCTCCTCGAACTCCAGGGCTCCCTCGACCCGCCAAAGGGCGAAGACGCAGACACGACGGAACGACTAGGCGGGATGAGCGGAGTCAGGGTCGGTAAACTCGACCTTGAGAACCCGGTCAGTCCGTTCCCCCTCGTCGGTCGCGGCTTGTGGGACTGACCCTATGCCTTGACGGCTTGCAGAAGAAGCCTGTGCTCCGAATCGCTCATCACCGCCTCGAAGGCAAGATCGAAAAGCTCGCAACGCCCTACGCTCTTCTGCGCACTCGATCAAACGATCTCTCTTCCCCTGGCGACGCCGACTCGGAGCGCCCTACCAAACGCCCTCGAATCGATCCGTCCGATAGCGAGCCCACCGCAGCATCTTCACGCTCCGTACCCGAAGGCGGAAACTCGGACGTCCCGAGCAAGCGTATCGAGATCGTCGCCCTGATCCGCAACAAACTCGTCTTTTCGAAACGTCCCGAACCGCTCATCGACGTCAGCTCGGAAGCCGACCCGACTTTCGAGACGCGGAAGAGGGCGGCGTTGGAATCCAACAAGGGCGTGAAAGGTCCGAGAGGAGCAGCAGCGGCGGCGGCGGCGGCGGCGGCGGCGGCGGGTTCAACAGCATCGGCGGCACTCGCGGGGCCTGCAGCAGGGAAGAGCGTCTCTACCGATGGAGTAGGAGGAGAGGTCAGCGCCAAGGCCCCGGCGCTTGCAGGACCAAAACCTGCCAAGGCAGGATTGGGCAAGGCGTCCAACTTTTTTGCGCCGCGGAAACCTGCCGCCGCAAATCCGGCAGGTGAAAAATCGTAGCGGCGCCGCATCTGTTGTATCACCTCTCTTGCTCAAACCCTCTTCTTGTGCCTTAGCTATGCTTCAGCCCTAGCCCTGATAATCGACATCTTGACACTTGATGAATCCATTTCCCCCGCTCCTGCTTGGGTTTCGTCGGCGTGGCTTGACGAGCTTGCGAGTAACCAGGCAGTATCAGTTACAATACAAAGCTTATTGTTCCTCTTCTCACGGACGAAGGAAAACTAGGGTGAGGCGGCCGGACCTTTTGACCTTCCCAGCCCTTCCTTTTCTCCTTCTTCAACTCCTTCTCACCACACGTCGATGGATTTCGCTGCGGACATGACGGACATGGATTGGTTTATACTTCTCTTCGCCGGTCTGATCCCAGGCTTCTCGCCGTTCTCGTTGCTGCCGGACGAACTCATCATCGCCATCGCCAAACACTTACCTCAACTCAAGAACTACCCGTCTGGCCGCGAGCGGCCATGGACCGTGGAGGAGCGCTCAATAGAGTACTTTGCGAGTGCGGACAAGCGCATCCGCCGCCTCGTCCTGTCAGTTCGTTGGGAGGTGCGCCCTTATCTCGCGCTCAGGCCGCTTTTTCCCCAGCAGAGGCACTGATCTAGGGGTTCTTTCACCCCTGGCTGAACGCAGACCGTCATGCTGCGCATGTTCGGATCGTCGATGCCCTTGGTACTCGAACGACTCTCGCAGCATGGGCACCTCGTCAAGAAGCTCGTCATTCGCGCCGTCTCCAGCAAGCCCCAAGTCACTTTCCGGGAGCAGCTCAAACGGACCGTCGCCTGCCTTTCTGCGTGCGACAATCTGAAGACTCTTGAGCTGCGGATCAGTCACGCTAGTGACACTCACAGCCGCGAATCGCTTGCGACAGTCTTTGAGACTTTGGCCAAACGCGCGTCGAAGCTCGAACACCTTCGTTTGGTCCCGAGTTGGGATACTCTCGATTGGCTTGAGCAATTTGAGGACGTCTTGTCTGCGACGACATGTCTCAAAGCACTCTACATTAAAGAGTCCGGCTTCAAAAAGCTCCAGATCGACAACCTGGGTGACCACCATCACCAGCTTCACGCTCGCCGAATCCCGCAGTTTCCACCTCTTCCCCTCTTGACCACCTTGAGTGTCCCAACCGCCAACTTCATCACGACAGGAACCTTTGACAAAACATATGCCTGCAAGGAACTTGCACTCGCATATGTCCGAGCTGGCGACCTTGCGCATGTCGCAAAGTGCGTGGGACACTCCATCCAGCGCCTTGAGATTTCCTCCCTCCCACCATCTCTTCACGAGGACCCGCCGCCAGCCTTTGCAGCTCTACGTTACCTCAAAGCCTATGACAATGTCAACGTCTACCTACCGGGCCTCTTTGACCCCGCAACTCCCCTCGAGACGCTCGAAATCGACGAGATGGACAACAAGGTTTTTGCCGGCGTGCAAGAGTTCTACAAGCAACAGCCTCGCAAGACCCTCACACGTATCAAGATCTTTCAGCCGCAGACTCCGCAACGGGATGTCTCGTGGATGGACCCCGGGCTGGGCCCGGGACCGGAGACGGAGGAGCTTGAAGAAGAACGTCGTCTCGAGATTGCCTCGCATCGAGTGCTCGAGCGCTGCCTCGCCTGGGCAGACGATCGTGGAATCACCATCGAAGCCAAGTGGTACAAGCCGGACTGGTCCGCTTCAGGAGCGTCAGCCATACTTGCGTGAGGGACGTCGAAAAGGTGACGGAATCGGATCTAGTACGCTTGAGCTTGTAGGAAATCATGGAGTGTTTTGCTTGGGAGTCGGAACAGCTTGGCCCATGTCTCCCACAAGAAAAGAAAGCGGGAGTCACAAGCACGAAGCTTAGCGGGGTTGGTCGGGGAAGAGGAGCGCAAAATCCTGCCAAGACGCTAGATCCGTCACAATTTGCGGCGCTGTGCACCTGAACCTGCGAGTATGCCAGCGTTTCGCACGAAACTACCATACGCGGGATCAGAAAGCTCATGATCATTACAAATCCACCGGCTCCGAGACCGTTTAGGGACTGAGAGGCGTGTGCACGGCTTGGCGGACGTTCGCGGACCTGATGTTTCGTTCTTCTCCTTTCCTCCTCTACACCCACGCGCGTCCACCATAGAGCGATGGAGCCGGTCCAAGATAGTATCGACGGCGACGCTGCCGGTACCTTCACCACCGGTCTGATCCCAGGATCCTCACCATTCTCGCTACTGCCGGACGAACTCATCCGCACCATCGCCACGCACTTGCATCCACCCGACGGGTTTCGGCGCGCGAGCTGGGCAGGCGATCTAGCATACTCCCTCGACTACTTTGCAAGCGTGGACAAGCGGATCCGCCGAATTGCCTTGTCAGTACGCTGGCAGGTGGGTTCTTGTTTGCGCTCAGGCCGCTTACCCCGGCAAAGAAAATTAACGCCCTGCCTACGTTGGGAAGCAGGCTGTAACGCTGCACACGACCGCCCCCTTGGCCCCGCTACTGCTTACTCGACTATCCCTTTACGGACACCACGTCAAGTTCCTTTCGGTATACGCCAAATGTGCCTGGAACACAATCACATTGGAGGAGCAGCTCGCCCGCATCGTCGCCAGTCTCTCTGCGTGCGAAAACTTGCAGAGCTTGACAATGTCAGGTATTCAGCAGCGCGGGGATCGGGAACGTGGGTCGCTCGCCGCCGTCTTCCAAACCCTGGCCGAACGTGCTTCCAAGCTCAAATACCTGGCCATCGACCCGTTCTGGTCCGACTGGATTGCTCTCGATGGGATCGAAAATCTCGAGGGCGTTCTACGGGCGGCAGTGTGTCTCAAGAGACTCGAGATCAATTGCTCGAATGGGGCGCGTTGGCTTCAAGCCCGCCATTTTCCACGTTTGCCACCTCTCCCGGTCTTGACCCAGTTATGCATACCAACAGCTGACCTCATCACAACAGCAACGTTTGCCGGGACAGAGACTTGTAAGGATTTGAGTCTGGACTGCGTCCGAGCTGGCGACTTCGCCCGTATCGCACGGTGCATCGTCCACAGCCTCGAGCGTCTCGCCATCTGGACTTTCGCCGAGACCGCTCACGAGGCTCCGCCGCCGGTCTTTGCGGTCTTGCGCCATCTCACATTGCCAAGAAGTACCACTACGGTGTGCTTGTCGGCCCTCCTCGACCCCGCGACTCCACTCGAGACTGTCATGATCTACGAGTTGAGTGTCGAAAATCTCGCCGACCTCCAACAGTTTTATGAGCGTCAACCTCAGAAGACGCTCACCCATATCGACATTGGCTCGCCAGGGAACATTTCCTGGCGCGAGCCTGAATGGGCTCAACGAGGGACTGAGCTGGTGTCAGGACTGGGACAGTGTCCGAGGATCGTCGAATGGAAGCTTCGCTTGCAGAAGGTAAAGCCTTTACTCGCACGCTGCGTTGCGTGGGCAGACAAGCACGGCATCACCATTACAGCCAAATGGTACGGACCAGAAATGTATGAATGGTTCGGACCGGATATGATCGAGGGGATAAGGGCGGAGATGCGCGCGTAACGGACACCACAAAGGGAGAACGGGAACCGAGTGGCCTGCTGGCAGGAGATCGTGAAATATTCTGTTCCAATTGTACCAAATCGAGTCCTGAGAGCGGAACAGGATTGGGAAGTTAAGCCACCTTCCTCCTAACAGACCTTGGTTATTGATCAACGGGGAAAGAGATCTTACTTTTCAAGGAAGCCGGATCCTACTGTCTGCCGCTGGGCAGCCTGACCTGACAGACACGAGCGTCGGCTAGTCGTGTGATGAGCGCTACCTGTGCTTTTAGCCAAACATGCCGAGATCAGCGATTGAGTTTCGGGTTGACTGCGCCAGAGGCAAAATCTGACTCCCGACAACGCACCTACGGTCAAACTGTCTCTGGAATTGGCGCGGTCCTGGTCATATGCGCTGTGGGGCACATTTTTCGGGCAGCGGTACTTTCTAGGCCCCTCAGCTTGGATTGATGACGCGGGCTCCTGGCGGACTAGTACCGCCGCTTTACGACGACGACGGCGCCGCTTCATAGACCCGTCTCGTGAACGTGAATATCTGAGGAGGAGGCAAACGGCCTGTGTCCGATTGAGCACTTCAAACGAGCCCAGGCGCGCCTCCGTTCGGTGCAGAGTTGAACGAGGTAATGGCGTTTCCTCCTCTCGATGTACCGTAGACGGAGCCAACGCGGACGCGCTCGCCAGCGTGGAGGATGCGCAAAGCCTGTGCAACGAGATCGCTGTCTGTTAATCATTCCTCCCTGCTGTGTGATGCAACACGGAGCGCAAACGAAACTCTGAAGAAAGATCTCGAGCCGCACCTGATCAACATCGACGAACCAGCTCCACCCTTTGAGCTTTTCGTTCGGACCCGTAGCAGCGGAGAGAGGAGTCTTGGAGGACGAGGGGCGGTACTTGAACGAGCCGGGGAAAGGGAGCGGGAGGGAGAGGAGATGCAGGTGGAGATGGTTGACCTAAAGAAGGAGTTTTCATCAGCATTTCCCGGGCGCAAAATGAATCATAGAGGTCTCAGCATACCGAGTAGAACCTGTACGTGACCCGACCAAAACCACGGAGCAGAGAACCGCCGACAGAGGTTGGACAGTCAGCGCGGGTACTCAGGCGTGAGAGGGAAAGCGTACGGCGGTATATGAAATCCGAGTCTGTGCAACGCGAGTTGTTCTTCTATCGTCAGCGCCTTCCGAATGAGCCTGCTTCAAGGCAGTGGTTCCGAGCGCGAATGGAGTCCACGGCCGCCGCACCTCTGATCTTTCTCCTCGACGCCTTGCTGCCGGAGGACTTGCTGGCCGGTGGCCTTCATCCGCTCAACTGTGAGAAAGGAAAAGCATGAGCTCGAGTATGTCCACTCCGAAAGAAAGCCTCACGTGCGAGCACAGCGCGAAAAGGGAAAAGAAGTAGGGAGACGTACCGAGACTGATGTCGCTTGACGTTAAAGTCTTGACATTATCTGTGCGGCGTGGTTCTACGGATGTCAGAACAAGCTCGACGGGTATGCGAGCGAATGGGCCAGCGCAGTGCATGATCGTGACAAGCCGAGCGGACGACGCACCGATATGCCGCTTGGGGACGGCGAGCAAGTGGACTCGACTTGCCGGAGAGCGGTCGTGGAAGATGACCATCTCAGAGTCCTGAGCATCGCGCGCGTCATGATACGAGTTTCAGTATTCACAGCTGAGCTTGTCCGGATCTGAAAAGAGAGAGCGGCGACTGAGAGAAGGTGCTCCTCACCTCGTGTACGACCCGGAACCCTTCCGACCGACTCGTCACTCCGCAAAAGATGCATTTCGTCGTCTCTCCGGAAGACGGTTGTTCCTCACTGCGGGGTGTAGTTCGAGCTCCAAGTCCAGCGCGTGATGTTGAGGCAGAGTCGACTCCAGCAGGCGATGGCGATGATGACGACGACGGCGGGTCGGAGGGAGGGCTGGGGCGAGCAGGAAGGAGCCCGGTGAAGCAGTCTGTCACGAACCAAGCCAGCTTGGCTATGGATATGCGTGTGTCGGAGCGGGTCCGGTGTGCTGATCAAGACAAGCTGGCTCTCGCCCTCATCCTCCTCATCGGTGCCCCGCCCCGCCTACTGCAGCAAAGAAACTGTCGAACGAAGACGATATTCCAGAGCTAAAACTGCTACGGTCCGGGCGCAGACGCTCGCGACACTTCTTCCTCAGGCCGGCATCGATTCGTCTGCAGCACCCGGACACTCGAAGTCCGCGCCCACCTTGACTTTGCACTTAGCGACGGCCAGAGTGCGGATTGCCGACCGGCAAAACCCTTTCTCCACTATACAGCTTCCCGATCTCCAGAGCACCGCGTCGATCGTTGCCCTTCCAGCTGCATTCTTCGACCTCGGATGGTGGCCATCTCGCTTGACAAATTGGAGTGGGAGACGACCCGCTCTCGGTCCCGTCGAGTGCAATCTGCCTGTCCCGTCCTCCAATAGCTACACACGCAGACACCCCGAGACTGGGCTTTTCGGCATATTACCCGGCCTCGCTCCTCCTCGGTTTTCCTTCTCTCTGCTGCTGACCCGACTCGGCTCAAGCTCCTCCTGGGTATCCCTACGCACAAGCGCAACGATTACTAGGGCTCTGTGTCCCGGTCCTTTGAGAACTGCCGAGTCCGGCGTCGCGCGTGCAGATCCCGCACCGTTTTCTGCGAAAGGAGGCGCACGTCGTGGCAAGCAGCCTGCTTCAATCGTTGCTGAACCCCACGTCGCAGGGGTACAGTACTCATCCTTTCTTTTCCAAGCGCTATAGCCAAGTCCGCCTCCATCAACGCGTCCAAAGCCAACGGGGGAAGCTGCCGTTTCTTGTGTGGCGAATCACTCTGCTGCAGCACTCAACTGCTTCTACGGTTCCCCCTCACTTCGTCCCTTGATATCGGCGATAATACAGGACATACACAAATGGAATCGAGTCCAGCGTCTGACCAGCGCAAAGGGGTTTACAGGAGGCTTGCGGCAGAAAAGAGAGAAACCGTGTCTCGAGATTTGGTGGAGAGGGGAGGATCCCCACACTCCGGAGAGAGGACGAGGCTCGAGAGTAGTCAGTCTCGTGCGCCGAGCGTCATCAAGAGTGCGTCCGAAAGAGTATAGCGCCATGACGAACGAGCTGCCAAAAACTTTTCCTGTGCTGCTTCCGCGCGAGACGCGTCCCGCGACCGTGCACCGTGTAAAGCGCGTACGCTCCTAGCTCTAACTTACGCTCGAGCACCCATACTCGCCGAATACAGCTCTGATGACGGTGGACAATCGCACTGGCAGCGCAGAGCCCGCTCGGGACGAACCGATGCGCTCCTCTGCCGACGACGAGTCCGAGTCCGCGTCGAAAGTCAAGCACGACGACGACGAGCAGGAGGGGAAGGAAGCGCTCAACAGGCTGACGGGGGCTGCGGACGAGGTCAAGCAGGATGCAGACGACCGCAAACCGTTCGCGGCGGCGAT
>JAMALC010000229.1:0-26079 GCA_023628275.1 Rhodotorula sp. M30-05A-2 | reverse complement strand
GCGCGGGCGCTTCAGGGACTGAACGGACGCTGGTTCGGCGGGAAACAGATCTCGGCCGCGCACGTCGGCGACACCCTTTACGACTCGAACAAGTAGCCTTCCCCCCCTTTCTCTGGTAAGCCTCTGCGACTGGTCGTGCATTTCAATTCGTCTCCCTCTGTGTGAAATTCGTGTCGTGTGCCCACGCCTCTCCGGGAACCGGGTTTCTCGCCAGCCCGTTCGAAGTGGAGCCGGCGTCTTTGAGTTGTGACGTTTCATCTCAGAGAACATGGTTACAGCGACAATGAACGGGCAGAAAGCAACGTCTAGCTCTACGGCAGAAGCCCGCCAGCTGTACCACCAGGCGACGCGGGCGTTCCTCGTGCGCGACTATGCGACCGCGGCAAGTTGCCTGCACGACGGCATCTCTCGCCTCGATCACGTCGAGCAGGACGCGTGGTTCAAGGCGCTAGAGACTAGTGGCAGCACCCGCGAGCGTGTTCCACCTGCCCACGTGATTGAACTCCGGCGTCGACTCGACATCCTCAAAGTGACGCTGCTCGCGACCGTTCGCTCGTCGCCCGCTGCGCTCTCGCCTGCGCCCAGCTTGACGCCCTTGCTGGAACTCGAGCCGGACAAGCTCATTCATGCCCTCTGGTCAGACCTGATCGGCAGCTCGGCGCCAGACGTCGAGGTCGTCCCCACTCCGGCGGCGAGTCACCTTCACCCGTCCCTCGCCGTCTCGCTCGCCCTCGCCGCACTCAAGCTCGATTCGCCCAAGTCAGCGCGAGCAGTCGTAGAAGCGTGGTTCGGATCCGTCGGCGAAGACGTCGAAGTCGTCGTCGCCGACTTTGCCTCGAACGGAACCGTCGACTGGCAAGCCGGTATCGACTTCCCGCTCGATCAAGTCGCAGGCGGCGGCGGGGCGCACGGCAGCCGCGCCAACCAGGACTTGTCCGACTCGAGCACCACGCTCGGCCAAGCCCCTCGCTCTGACCAGGAAGCAGCCGTCCGCGCCCTCGTCGGGTCGTGGCTCAAACTGCTCGACCTCCTCGTCTTTCACATCTTGCCGAAACTCGACGAGTGGGACGCCGCGGGCGACTTTGTGCGACTACAGGGTCAGGAGAACGGAGGTTGGGTTCCCGACGTGCGGGTCGAGGTGCGTTGGCGCGCCGTTTTTCGAGCTAATCGATTCTCAGACTCTCCAGAGCTGACTTTGATGGACTGTCCTTGCGCTTTCGCACAGGCATCTCTCCAGCGATTGAAGGAACTTCAGCGGGAGCAAATCGAACTCGCTGCCGCCCGGGTCCAGCGCCAAAAGGAGCTCGAACTCGCGCGCGCCGAAAAGAAGAAGCAAACTTCAACGTCGGCGAGTAGTCGCCGTTCGACCGACAAGGGCAAGGAGCGCGCTCGTGATGAGCGCAACGGTTCTCCTCCGGGCGGGTCTTCCCCTTCGAGGAAGCACGCGCGCGGGAACAATCAGTCGTCGTCGTCGTCATCGTCTCCTTCACCGAGCGAGGAAGCCTCGAGCCGGTCGCCGCCCCGTGCGCACGCTTCCCCTCCGCCGGCGACCGGGTTTGCCAGCATGCGAGACTCACTCTCGACCTACCTGCAAAAACCAGAACGTGACTCGCCTGCATCCTCCTCGTCCTCGGTCCCGATGGCCCGATCGACTCGAACAACGACGCGCTCCGCATCTTCCCCGATATCGGCCCTGGTCTCTTACGTCCGGTACCACTACGCGACGGATCCCGTCCGCCTCGTCAGTTTCGTCTGCTTCGTCTTGGCCCTCTTGACCTGGACAAGACGCCGACTCTCGCTGCGGCGCTCGCGCGGCCAACGGGGCTTGGGCCTCGGAGACGCTTTCAGGGTTGCCGGGGCCAAACTTGCCGAGACGGTCGGAATGGCTACCAAAGTGACAGCCATGTAAAGTCATACAGGGAGTCTCTCCGCGATTGTGATTGTGTACAAATAGCGTTGACGTTGCAAGCTGCATCGTTTTTTCAGGGAAGAGAATCTTTGGCGCCAAAGAAAGGGTTTCTATGCAAAGATGGCGATGAAGCGGGCGTGGAAGTCGTTGTAGAGGGTGTCGATGCAGCGGTACAGGGCCCAATCCTGATCGGTGCAGCCCGCGGGCCGGACGAGCCTGTCCGCGCGGACGTTCTCGTCTTCGTAACCGCGGTCCTCCTTGGCGTCCCGGGCATCGTCAACGTCGACGTCCTGCTCGTAATTGTCGCCCTTGCGGTCGTACAGCGTCTTGAACGCCGCGTGGATCGCACCGAGCGCGCGGTCAAACTCTTGCAGCGCAAACCAGACCTGGCCCCGCGCGAGCGACGACTCGCGGACGAGCACGTCGAGACTGCCGTGCTTCATAAAGTCGAGCACGAACGCGTCGAGGTCGTGCTCGGTCGAGTCGAACGGCGGCGAGGCCAACTCGGGCACGGCGTGCTGGTAGATCATGACGCCGGCACGAGCCGAGCGCGCGAGGTCGACCACGGTGGCAAAGTCGTCGGCGTGACCCGAAGTCGCCGCGAACGGCGACCGCGACTCGAAGCTGAGCTCCGACTGGCGAAGCTTGCTCGCAAACGCGCCGTCGGCCGATTCGGACGAGACCGCCTTGCGCTCCGAGAGTGGGAGAACGTCCTCAGGACCCAGCTTGTCCGGGTTCTGCTCAGCGTACTCTTGCGCGTACGTCGAGAAGATGCTCGTGACGGCGCGGTGGTGGGCGTCGAGGACGGCGCGGATGCGCGGCGGCAGCGGGGGGAGGACGATCGCCCAGTTCGAGTTGCGGGTCACGCGGAGCGTGTCCGGCGACTGCTTGCGGCGGTGGACGCGCGCAAACAGCCACGAGAGGACGAGGAGAACCTGTCGGAGCGCATTGTCCGGGTCGGTGTCGATCTCTGCGGCAATCTTGTGCAGCTCGCCTGATCGCAGCAGCGCCGCGAGGGCAAAGTTGCTCGGCTCCTCCGGGTACAACACCGACGTGACGCCGTACAAGGTCTTGGGCGTGCCGTCTTCCTCGAGGAGACCCGACCGGCGGAGGTACTCGATGGCGAAGCGGGCAAAGTGGCGAGTCTGCTCGCGGTTGCTGCTGACGCTGGCGTGACTGACAGCGAGCTGCGGCAGGTCGAGGAGGGTGGCGACGGCCATCTTGGGCAGGTCTGCCGCGTTCGAGCCGTGGATCAGGTTGTTGAGGCGGAGGACCAAGGTCGTCGTGAGCGGGAAAGTACCACCCTGTCCGCAAAAAAGGTGATGTCAGCTCAAACGCCTCCTGGGAGCGAGACTGGCTCGCGAAACTCACGAGCTTGGGCAGCTTGGACAGAAGCAATCGCTGGATACGGTCGAGCCGGACACCGACAAAGAGGACGTTTCCGACCAGATCGAAACCACGACGACCGGCACGTCCCGCACACTGGCGGAAGTTGAGCGGGTTGAGCTCGAGCGAGTCGCCAGCAAAGACGGCAGTACGCGCGGGGGCGTTGATACCGAGCGCGAGAGTTTGCGTCGAGATGACGACGCGGAGGACACCGCGGCGGTACAAGTTCTCGACGAGGACACGGTATCGTCGAGGCATACCCGAGTGGTGCACACCGACACCGCGACGGAGCGCGTTGATGATCCACGGGTCCATGTCGAGGAAGAGGAGGTCGTCGACATCCTTCTTGAACTCGAGCTGACTGATGCCCTTGCCGACAAAGGTGAACTCCTCAGACGGCTCCTCCGGGTCAAAGGTTTGGATCTCCTCGACGACACCCATACGGGCAGCCTCCTCCTCCTGTTTCCGGTTGACGGTCGCAGACTCGACAGCCTTGGCCTTCTTGGCCGCCGCCTTTTCGGCCGCCTTGGCCCGTGCGAGACGCTCCTTGAACGTCGGCGAGTTCATACGCCACTGACTCTCGGCGGTCTCGAGGTCCTTCGAGATGCGCTTGGCGAGCGACTCGCAGTGGTCACGCGAGAAGTTGAAGAGAATGGCCGGGAGCTGGTTCTGCGCGTTCAAGTCGGCAAGGAGAGGCGTGAAGAGCGAGTTGAACTCGTCCTCGGTGGCGTTCTCGATCATCTTCTCGTCCACGTTGAGAGCCTCGCGCAACGGCTTCTCGAGGTACTCGACCGTCTTGGAGAAGCGCGAAGTCGGCTTGGCGTAGTCGGCCTCGTTCCGCCACTCGAGCAAGATCTTTTTGAGCTGCCGCTCGTACTCGATCGTGTGCTTGATCGCGATGGTCGGCGTCGCGGCAAAGAACTTGCGCGGCTTGAGGTTCGGGTCGAGGCCTTCGTCGGCGTTCGACATGGCCTGCCACAGGTGCAAGCAGTCTCGCGGCTCGAGGGACAGATCCTCGGGCAGCTCGGGGTCTCCGAGACCGAGGGCCGCGATCGGGTGCACGGGCGAGAAGAGTTGCGGACGCGCGCGGTACTCGTCGAGGGGACCGATCGGCGTCTTGGGGAACGACGTCAAGTGCGGGGCGTAGGCAAACTTGCGGAGGGCGTTGAAACGGTGCTTGTGGATGACGAGCGCGTACTCCCTTCCGCAGCGCTTCTCGACCGACTCCAACCACGCCGAGAACCGCTCGGGGGCACCGACGGTCGCGGACAGACCGATGATCGGCGCCGGGTTCATGAGGAGAACCTGTTCCCACATTCCGCTGCCCTCCTCGGCGATCGCGTGAATCTCGTCGACGATGACGCGCTTGATACGAGGGGTCCAGACGCTGGCGAGGGCCGGGTTGAGCAGCATCTCGGAGAAGACCTGCGGGACCGTAACGAGGATCTGGCAGTTCTGCGGGTTGTTGACGCGGTAGTCACCGGTGTGGACTGCCCACAGCGCCTGCCCGGCGACGTCCTTGGAGAAACGGGCAAAGCACTCGGCGGCGACCTGGTTGACCAGGGCCTTGGACGGAGCGACGTAGACGACGACGCCGTCGTCCGACTCGCGCAGGACCCGCTCCATGGCGGCGAACGAGATGAACGTCTTGCCGGACGAGGTCGGCGCGACAATGAGCATCGACTTGTTGGCGTCGATGTTGTCGAGCACGTCCCGCTGCCACGCGTCGGGCTCAAAGTCGACACGGGGGTCGGGCCGCGAGTCGAGTTCACGAGCCATGTACTCGCCCATGTTGCGGAGCTGCCACTCGAGCGGGTTCTCGTCAATCTCCATCCACTCGTACATGACTTCGCCCTCGTCCTTGTCAATCAGCGAGCAGAAGTGGAACGTGAGCTTGGAGCGCTCGTCCTTCTCGGCCTTGGACGCCTTGCTCGAAGTCGACGCGGTCGCGTCCTTCTTGCTGGCCTGCGCCGCCTTGCTGCCCGGCTTGGCGCCGCTCTTCTTCTTCTTGCCGTCATCATCTGCGGCGGCGGCATCCTTCTTGCTCTTCTTGTCCTTCTTGTCGTCGTCGCCACTGCCACCGAAAGTGATTTGCTTCTTGACAATCTCCTCCGGGATGAGGCACTCGAGGCCGAGGCAGAACAGCATCGTCGTGATGGCGCGACCCTGCTTCTCGTTGATCATGACCGCGTTCGAACCTTCCTGCTGCGCGCGGAGGTACTTTTGAAGGAGCGGACTCGCCGTCCGGGCGAGGAAGACGCGGTACTGGTCCTTGACGTCTTCGGCCTCGCGACGGTCGTCGGCGATCCACTTGCGGAGTTCGAGGTCCATGCGCTTGACGAGCATCTCGGTCCCGAGCCACGGGTCCTGAGCACGCTTGTTCCGGAGGTACGAGTCGAGCTGCGAGATCTGGCCCGGGATCGGGAGGGCCTTGAGGTCCTCGAGGCGCTCGACCCACCACTTGTAGTTCTCCTTGCCTTCCTCCTGGATCTTCTTGAGCGCGTTCTCGGCGATGAGCTTCTCGCGACTCGAGAGGACCTTGGGCTTGTCGCGTTTGCTGCCGCGACCGCCGGTCGTGTTGCCGTCGCGTCCGGCTTCGGAGCCAGTCGGCGTGACAGCGCCGCTGCCCGGGACGGGGGTCGACGCGCCGCTCGCGGCACGAGATGCCTTGGACGCGGCAGCCGCCTTCTCTTTGATCGCAGACTGAGACCGCTTGCCGACAGCAGGGATCGCCTGCTGCTTGAGCGCGCCGCCGAGGGCGCCCGTCAACGACGCGGCAGACTTTTGCATCTGCGCCATGAAGCGCTGCTCCTTGCGGTCGCGCTTCTTCTTTGCGCGGTAGTCGAGAACGGGAGGAGGCGCGCCGCCGAGGTGAGTCGGCAAGGCCGGTTTCGGGTTCGACCAGCCGCGCTCGTCCGAGAAGACCGACTCGGACGCGAGCTTGTTCGGAAGCGAAGCGAGGGTCGAGTCGGGCGCGACCGTCACCTGAACCGTCGACAAGTGCTCCGTAAAGACGGAGGACGAGTACGGGAGGACCGACTCTTCCGTGATCTTTTCAGGAGCGGGGGCGAGCTCTGCTGTTTGAGCAGGCATGCCCGAGCGGAGAGCGGCAAAGTCGGGCTCGGCCGCTCCAGAGACGGACGACCAGACGGACGAGAGGCGGGAAGCGACGTCGGGTCCGAGGAAGTCGGCCATCGAGGACGGCGAGACATCGCCGTTCAGGACCTCGACGAGGAGGAGGAAGAAGATCCGTCCGTCGAGGTCCAAGTCGACGAGCGGGTTCGAGCGCTCCTGCTCCGAAAGGGCCTCGAGCGCGGCGGTCAAGCTGGCATAGACGCGCGCGAGGAACGGCTCGAGGACGGCCATGACCTCCTTGGACGGGGTCGGGATGCGCTGCGCGCGCGATCGGAGCGGAACCGACGGGAGGAGGAGGACGTGCGACAGGTAGAGGTACAAGAGGGCCGTGTCCTGAGGCGAGGCGTTCGCGGTGGCGAGGAAGGTCGAACCGGCGGCGCGGAGGATGTCCTCGACCGAGGCGGACGCGGGGGCCTCTTTGACCTGCGGGAGGGCGGGGAGGGCCTCCTCGAGAGCGGACCGCGCCGACGAGACAGCCGAGGTGATATTGCTCGGCAGAGGCGGGACGGTGCCGCGGACGACGTCGTAAAAGTACGAGTTGATCTAAGTCACCACACCGCAGCATGATCAATCGATGTTCCTCTCATGTGTACTTGCCACGAGACTCGATGACATACCTTGGTGTCGGTCAACTCTGCGGCCTGGAGCAGAACGTACGGCAGACTCTGGTGAACCGTGTCGTAGAGGTTCTGCCTCTGCAAGAGGATCCGCTCTGCCTCGAGCTCGCCCTCCTCGGTCTTGATTCCGCCGTCGTGACCGAGAACGTACATGGGCTGGCGCGGGTTCGTCGTTAGCTTTCTTTGCCTTGGCGACGCGGCCCTGTAGACGGGCGACTTACACGCTTGTGCTGGTACCACGCCTGCCATTTCTCGTCCTCGAGCGAGTCGAAGCGGTGCAGGCGAGTCTGCGGCAAGTTGGCGCGGCGGAGGAGGATCGAACGGGCGAGCCTGCGGGCCGAGACGACGTACTCGGAGGCACCGGTGTGGTACGTCGAGTGGGCGAGGCTGTCGAAAAAGACAATCTCAAAGGCCGTGTCCTTCTTGAGGAGGTCGTCGACGGTCTTTTCGAGGAGCCAGGTGGCGTGCAAGAGCTGCAAGCTGGGGTCGCCGTCCCTGGCGTAGGCGAGGAGGTTGTCGTCGAGGACGAACTGGACGAGGGCGTCTCCGTCGAGGACGAACAGTTCCTGGCCCGAGTAGATCAGGACGTCCATCCATTGCGCCCGCGTCGCGAACCAGGTCCTGCATGCTCCATAGGTCAGTCTGTCTGCTCCCAGGAGTACGGGGGTGCACAACGAGTGAGCGAGGAACTGACTGGTCGAGCTGGTTCAGGGCGGCGGCCGGGGTGAGAGCGCCTGTGGCCAGAGGCGAAGAGTTGGCATTTGCGTGTGTGTTAGCTGCGTCTACCGCAGCACTCGAATCGCTCGCCATGACTTGCTGGCGAACCACTGGACGCTCTCTCGTTCGCCGCCTTTGAGCAGCGTCACCTCGCCACTGAAAACTTTTCATCAAGTCCCTGATTGGATGCCGCATTTCGATCTCTACTATGCCTCAGTTGGATAGTACGACTGCTCTTCTCTCTCACTGCACGCGGCAGGGTAAGGGCGTCGGGTGGGTGAGAAAATCGAGGGCAGAAAAGGTTTCGGCATTTCCTCGCTCCGCCTATAGGCACGTTTGAGCCATCTGCTGTATCTGGGAAAATCTCTTACGTGCTACTGCATTAGCGAGGATATAGCTTCCCTTTAGACGGCCTTGCGTGTCAAAGCGATCCGCCGGCCCTTCGCTGGAGAGCAACCCAAAGCAACCTCCTTGTGTAGCGCACCACTCGGGGCAGCATGTCGGGCGGCGGCAGCTGGCGAAGCAGCGGTACTGCCATCGACTTGACCCTGTCCGACTCTGGTCCAGAGTCTGACCGGAGCACTGCGAACCGCGCAGTTGAACGAACCTCGTCGTCAAAGTCGAAGCGGAGGGCGCCGCGCATAGTCGAGTCGAGCAGCGACGATAGCTCGGACGAGGACGACGACGACGGAGATGACAGCATCGAGATTACAACCAACGCTGCTGCGAGGCCGGTCGTGCAACCGCCGCCAACTCGTCCGTCCAATCAGTCAACTACGGCCCCGTCTAGGCAACCCAGCATTGCCGGCAAATCCTTTGAGGTACCACAGCGTCATGCCTTTCACGGAGCGCAGAGCAACGGATTCTCGACGAACCCGGCGTCCATGTTCAGGACCGGTCCTGCGCACCAAAAGAACCCGCCGCCGCCGCCGCCGAACAGATCTCGCCCGCTGCCACCGCCGCCACCGAGACCTTGGCCAGGCAACGGAGTGAATCACCACGCCGGCGGCACTTCGACCCTGTCGACTTCCTTCTCCGGACCAGTCTTCTCGGCGGCGCCACCACCACCTCCTCGCAATCACCCCGCTTGGCTCCATACTCAGCGTCGCCAGCCCTTTGCGTCTTCTTCGAGTGCACACGCGCCTCCCGCGTTCCAGAGCGACATCAAAAACTTCTTCACGCCGCGAGACCCCTCGTCCTCGTCGTCGAAACCGACTCCTCCGCCGCCGCCACGACCGCTGTCGGTCAAAGAACGAGCCATGGCCGATTTGCGAGCGGCGCAGCAGCGGATCGGTGTACCCATTGCCGTACCGCAGAACCCGCCGCGTGCGCAGACTCACAGGTCGACGCCGAAGAAGAACAAGCACGTCGCCGCAGACCGGGATGACCTCGACGGTCTCATCGGTGAGTTGCCGCCAGGAATCCTTTCCCCATCTCGCACGCGATTGACTGGTTTTCCCTACGCACCTCCCCCCAGACGACGACCGGGCGCTCGAAGACGCGATGGGTTCGCTCAGCGTTCGGGACGACTTGAACGGCGGGGACCAGGAAGCGGCGCTCAAAGACTTGCTGTCTTCGGTCGGCGATCTCGAAGATGTGGACCCTAACGAGGTATGGTTTCGTAGAGCCAAACTTCCACAGGCGCCAGGACCTGACGCGAATTTCTCTCGCCTCCTGCAGCTTCCGCCGCCCGGACTGGCCTGCGATCTCCTCCCGCATCAGATTGCCGGACTGGCTTGGCTCAAGAAGCGCGAATCGGCCGACTTGCCACTGAAGCCCGACGGGGCAAAAGCCGAAAAACCGGCTGAAGAGGGTGAAGAGCTGACGGAGCTCAAAATGCCGGAACGGGACCCGAAGAAGGAGGCGGCAGCAGCAGCAGCGAAGAAGAAGCAGAAGAAGAAGGCGGGAGCGCAAACGGAAAAGTTTGGAGGGATCCTCGCGGACGATATGGGACTCGGCAAGACGGTTCAGATGAGTGCGTGACCTTCCCTTTCTCTCGCCGGCGTCTGACGGATTACTCACATCTCCGGATGACTTGCAGTCGCTTTGATGCTCGCCCATCCTTCCGACCGCAAGGCGTGCAAGTCCAAGACGACGCTCATCGTCTGCCCCGTCTCGTTGATGACGCAATGGAAGGACGAGATTGAGAAGAAGGCCGACGGTCGATTGCGAGTTCTGATCCACCACGGCAAGGGCAAAGCCGGTGCGCCCGAGTTCGAGGTTTCTCGAGTACACCGCCATTTTGCTCACTTTTTTGCAACGGCCACAGAATCACGCAAGTTGCAGAAGTACGACGTGGTCATCACGTCTTACCCGACTTGCGCGGGCGAATGGCCGGATCGAAAGAAGCGGACCGGCAAGAAGTCGGCAGCCGCGGACGAGAGCGACGACGACGAGGAGGCGGCGGAAGAATTGGCCAAACAAGCCGGTCCTCTCTTCGATCCGGACTACATGTTCTATCGCAGTAAGTGCTTGTCGTCAACCAGGTCATCAAAAAATCGAGGCTGACGGGTGCACCGCGGGCAGTCATTCTCGACGAAGCGCACACGATCAAGAACCCCACTACAGGCATGCACAGAGCATGCCGAGCTCTCCGATCGCGCTACCGCTGGTGCTTGACCGGCACACCGTCCGTCTCCAAACATTCCGCTTCGTGCCGAGTCAAGCTGTGCGTATCGCTGATAGTGCTTCGACGGACAACTCGCAGGATCCAGAACTCGGTCATGGACATGCATGCGCTGTTTGCGTTCCTTGGCCCGACCGTCGTCCGGCCCCTGCACGAGTTGGCGACGTTCAAATCCAAGATCGAGCAGCCGATCAAGAACAAGCGCGCCAAGATCGGACTCGCGCGACTCTCGATCGTGCTGCAAGCTGTGATGCTCCGCCGTGTCAAGACGCAGATCATCAACGGCCGGCCGTTGCTCCAGCTGCCGAAGCGTGAAGTCATCGAAAGCAAAGGACCGTTTCTGGACGCGTGCGTGCATGACTTTGATCTCAGACAGAGAGTCATTGCCTGACCTGAGTTCATGACACCGCAGGACTGAAGCCGAGTTTTACGCCAAGATCGAGCAAAAGACGACGGATGCGCTCAAGGAGCAGATGAAGCAAAGTGGCGCCGACGACAGGATCAACTACGTCAAGATGCTGACAAAGCTACTGGTGAGTGGCCGCGGGGTAAAGAAGGTGCATGTGTGACGACGGCTGAACAGTCTCGAGTGTGGCAGCGAATGCGCCAGGCGTGCAGTCACCCGTCCCTCGTGACGAAGGAGTCCGTCGAAGACTCGAAGGACGCCCTCGAACTGCGACCGGCCAAGTCTTCGAACGCGTCGTCTGCTCATACTTCCGACGCCGACGATCTTGCCGACCTCCTCGGTGGCATTTCCCTCCAGACCCGGACCTGTTCGTTGTGTGCCGGCCCAATCTCTGCCAACGACAAGAAGAACCCGAACGACCTCTGTACGAAGTGTCACGACGAGCTGAAGCGATATGATCGCCTCAAGTCCTCCACCAAGGTCAAGCGCACGCTGCAGCTACTCGAGAATATCCGCCGAGAGAGCGCGACCGCGATGGCAGCCGGGAAACCGCCCAAGAAGACCATCATCTTCTCGCAGGCATGCTCTCCGACCATGAATAGTTACTCTAGGTATGAGTTACTGACGTCGATGCGCGCACGCAGTGGACCGCCATGTTTGACGTCTTGGAGCCGTTTCTCCGTCAAGGAGGCTTCAACTATGTTCGATGTGAGTTCGCGTCTCCCCTTGACCACTCGCACGCCGCTCACCTTGTTTACTTCGCGGTCTAGATACTGGCCAAATGCACCCGACTGCACGCGCGGAGGCGACGAGTCGAATCAAGCAGGATCCGAATTGCACGGTCATCCTCGTGTCGATCAAGGCCGGTGCAGTCGGCCTCAACTTGACCTGCTGCAGTCGCGTGATCCTTCTCGACCTTTGGTGAGTCACTGCAGAGTCTCGTCCAGCCAGCCTCGCTGATCTTGGTTCTCGCAGGTGGAATCCCGCCATCGAGGAGCAGTAAGTGGACTTTGACCGTACCGGCATATAGGTGCCTCGGACTGACATATATTCCTCTTGTAGAGCCTTTGATCGGTCAGTAGTGTTATCTTCCAAGCGAGGAGGTACGGTCCGAGGCTGATTTGCTGTTCTCCGGCTACAGAGCGCACCGCATGGGTCAGCAGGACGATGTCAAGATCTACAAGGTGGGCGCGCTTCTTCCTTTGATAGACCTCCGTGTACTCATTCTCTCCTCGCACAGCTCACCATCGACGACACCGTCGAAGACCGCATCCTGACGCTTCAGGCGGACAAGGCGCAGCTGGCCAAGGCGGCCCTCGACGGCGGAAGCGTCGGTAACCTGAACAAGCTCTCCGTCAAAGAGATCCTTTACCTCTTCAAAGCAAACGCAGATGCGTAGCGACGTCAAGCCTGTGCTTCTGGCGAAAAAGGAACCGAACCTTTCCGACCCCCAAAGGAACTTGACTCGTTCTTTCCAACTTCTCCGACGCGAATGTAGCTTCTTGTTCCTCTGTCCATGTTGTCACTACACATTTGCAACTTTGAGCATTTCCCCGAGCCGGGCGACTCGTGGTCGTTCCCTCTCGCGCAATGACCCGCAGCGCGGCCTCACCTCCTTCGACATCTCGACCGACCACGGCTTGACGCCTTCGCCCTGACCTGCGGGAGCCGTCGTACCAGCGGCACGGTCCGTCTACTGCGCCATACACCGCCGGACGGGTTGGCAGCTGCTGTCCCCCGGCCGTTTGGCGAGCCTGCTTTCTCGCCGTCTCCGACTCGGCGCTCGCGCTCCGAACTTTCGCCGACGTAGCGAGCAGGCTCGCTGTCCTTGCTCCTGGCGATACACAGATGCACATCATCATGAGAAACAGTCTCTCCGAGGCCGCCACCTTACCGACTCGCTCGCAGAAAGATGGCACCGAGGCGGATCAATCAACAGCTCCGCACTCCTCGCCGACGAGAGCCGGCAGCGATAGTAGCGCGGTGCTGAGCATCAAGAGGTACGTAACTTGTTCATGCTGATGCCTCGCGGGGTGTCGAGCAAACTGACTGGTCGTCACAGCGGTGTCAGCGCGGGTTCGATTTCGCCACCTTCCCTCGCTGCCTCGGACAGCCTCGAGACGATCGATCCGTTCGACGAAACTCTTCCGGGTCAGCCTTTCCATCGTTCACTCCTAGTCGGGAGCGAGAAATGGACCTTCCGAGCCCCGTACGCACCGGCAACCGACGTCTTCTCGCCGCGGTGGCTTCGTCAATTCTCGACCCCAATCGGCGCGACGTTGCCGCCAGAAGCCTTGTGCATGTACTGCTCCTTCGACAAGACTGTCGCATGGAGCACAATGCCTGGCGCTCGAGGTTGGTACGACCTCGAGGGTATGGCTTGGAGCGACCATCTCGTTGTCCGGCACGGAATCTCGCCACACTTCCGCGGCCACTTCGCTCCGCCGGCCGCGCTGCGCATGTCTGACATCACCTCGATGTTTCGCATGCAAGTCGATGACGGCTTCTGCCGAGCTTGCGGCGAATGGGTCACGGGGGCCGCGATGTGGACTGTGCCCGAAGCGGGGTACGGCTCGAAACTGACGGCGGACTGGCGAGTGTGGTGGAGGCACGCAAGCGGTACGTGGCAAATCATTGTGCGATGTGTATTGAGCGCTCACTCTGGGTCGGGCGACAGAGTGTCACGCCGATGCGACCGGCGATGTCCAGCGAGCTCCGGAAGCGACCTGGACGTCCTCCGGAATCCCGACTCCTTCGCCCATAGCCTGTCACGAAACGCTCTCCATCGCCTCCGAGACATCGGCTCCTCCCTCGCCCCTTGCTGGCCAAAGCGATGATTACCGCCTCTGGGCAACGATGCTTGCGGACGACAGCGGCATTGGCACCTCGTCCTACCTCACAACTTGCGACATCTCGTATTAGCCTGAACGATCGATCATCGCCGCGTCGATTTCGCGCAGAAGAAACGAGTCCCGCAAGCCTCGACTACAACGGCGAAGGAGAATGGTGCGGCGGAGGCATGAAGGGAAACGAGCCTGGGCTTGACGTCCATTTTCCTCGCCTGTGACGGAAAACACACACTCCTTTTCTGTCCAAAAGCAAGCAGTACTTGTTGTTCATTCAAACGCATGTTGTTTCTTCGTCCGGTCCGAACTGAGCTCGCCATGCGTGCAGCTAAGGGGCAAGTTGTTCGGGTACGCGTGAAAGAAATCTAGGTTGCAGGAAAGCGACGCAAAAAAGGAATGAACGACGAAGAAGACCATACACAAGTGAGGCAGGGGAGAAACACCAAAGATCCGGCACAGAGGAGAGGGAGAACAAGACAGGACGACGCCACACAAGCCGAGCCAGGGATTAACGCTGTCACCTCCTTCCGTTGGAGAGGGCAGACTCTATTGACGACCGGGAGAAGCAAACAGAAGGAAAGGAACCGCCTAGAACTCGTCTAGAGACCGCCGAAGACGTCGAGCTTGAGCGGCTGTCCGTTCTTGTTGACGCTGAGCTCGACGCGCTGACCGTGACGAGGTGCGAGAACCCGCTTGACCGGGTTGGGCACCGACATCGGACCGGCCTGGATCGAAACGTTCGACAGGAAGGCCTGCAGCCAGTCGAGCTTGGGTCCGGCCAAGGCGGCGAGCCAGTCGCCGGTCGGGGGGAGGACACCGTTGATCGAGTAGACGTGCTTCTTGCCGCCGTCCGCAAGCTCCTCGACGTTATGAGAGATGTGGTTCTCGGCGAGGATCGCCTCCGTGTCGACCGGAGCCGGTTCGGGGGCGAGGTAGTCGACGGTCGGGATCTTGGACTCATCGCCGGCGTAGTACTCGTCGAGGACGCGCTTGATCAAGGCGGTCTCGATGTTGCCGAGCATCTCCTTGGCCGGAGTCTGCGTCGTCGTGCAGAACCTGGCGGCGACTGGACCCTGCAGGATGCAGACACGCTGCGGGTCTTGGTCGAAGACGGCCTCGATGTCCTCGGCCTGCCAGAGCGAGTCCTTCTTGAACCAGATGCCGAACGACGCGTCGAGGACCGGGATGAAGGGCACCGGCTACAGGAGAGGAGATGCGAGTCAATAAGGCTACCGGATTCGCCGAGAAGTTCGAGTCGACTCACCTTCTGACCAGGGCGCTGAGCGATCGCGAGGAAGTAGGAAACATCGGCGGATGCCAAGATTTGGTGTTCCGCCTCGGGGTAGAGCTCGAGGAACTTCTTGAGGAAGGTCTGCGGGTCGTTGAGCTCGGTGTACGACTGGAGGGCCGAGATCTTGACGCCCGAGTCGTTGACGTTCGAGAGACGCTCCTCGACACGGCGAATCCAGTCCCCGGTGAGGTTGCGCAGCGAGACGTCGATCCAGCGCTTCTCGTGCGCAACGTACATGAGGCGGACCAAGCGCGCGTTGACCTCGGCGTAGGTCATGTCGGCGAGGTCACAAGCAGTGCCGTCGGCCTTGGCACCGAACCAGGGCTTCTGGAAGTCCTTGTTGAGGCGCTCGATGACGTAGTCCTTGTTGTCGGCGAGCCACGCGACCTGCTTCTCCTTCGGCAGCGAGAAGACCTTCCTGCAGGGCGGCGGAACCGGTGAAGCTTTGTCAGCATGGCAGCTGCGTGACGGAAAGAAAGAGGAGATCCGACTTACTTGTCGAACTCGGCCCACAACTTGACACCGCGCGTGGCAACCTTGTGAATCGGCTCGCCGAGCTCCGAGTTGACGGTGAGGATGCCACCGGTCGGCTTCTCGTAAGTGTGCTCCCACTGGTCGTCGCCGACACCGGGTGCGTCGACAATGAGCTGCTTGACCGACTCGCTCGTGTGCGCCTCCTTGGCGACCATCATCCACGAGGCAAACATGAAGCCGTCGAACGGCATGCGAGCGAGGCCGAACTGCTTTTCGGACCACTCGCCCGAAAGGTAAGGGTAGCAGCCTTCGGCGTCACCGAAGCCGGAACCAGCGACGAGCTTGATGTTGGGGTGCTGGCGGATCGAGGCGTAGGTCGCGAGGATCGGAGCGTGGAAGTCTTCGCAAGAGTGGTGACCGCCGGCACGACCACCAGTCCACTGGAGGATGATCGGGAAGTCCGGGTTGGCAGCGGCAATGTTGACGACCTGGCGGATGCCGTCGACCGAGCCGGGCTTGAACGAGACGTGCTTGATGCCAGCCTCGCGAAGACCGTCGATGATCTCCTTGGCCTTCTCAGTCGAGGGGATGCCGGCAGCGACACAGAGACCCTCGACCGGTTCGCCCTCCTGCTTCATCTTGATCCAGAGCGGGAGCTGGAACGTCCACTGGCGCTGGTTGATGTAGAGGCAGTTGAGCGTGACGCCGACGCCCGGCTTGTTGACGAGCTTCTGGATCTCGGCGACCTTGGCGCGAACGGCCTTCTCGTTGTAGTGCCCGCCGCCGGCGAGTTCGATGTGGTAGCCGGCGCTGAGGACAGCCGAAACGAATCCGGCCTTGACCGTGGTCGGAGTCATGCCGCCGACCATCAAAGGGGGCTTCGAGAGCAAGCGCGAGAACGGCGTGTCGAGGTGGACGCGGCCGTCGCTCGTGCGAACAAGGCGAGGGTGGAAGCGCTCGTCCCACTTGGACTCGGTCGGGACCGACTTGCCCCAAGCCTCCTTGCCGGCGCCGACGCCCTCGCCGCGGTTGCCGAGCATGATGGTGCGGATGCCGCGGCCTTCCCAGTTGCGCGCGCAGAGCGAGCCGATGCCACTTGAGCCGCCGGTGCCAAAGTCGATGGCGTGCGTCGCAGTCGCCGGGAAGTTGGTCGCCTTGGACGCCCAGTAGATCGGCGAGGTAAAGATCTGGTTGAAGACCGATTCGAGGATCGACGAGCTCGACTGCTCGCGCATGTCGGTACCGTCTTCGGTGTTGTACACGGCGCAGGTGAGCTTCGACGCCTGCCAGAACGACGAGTCCGAGTCGCCGATCGCAGCGAGAGCGGCCTGAGTCGCGCCCTGGAGGAGGTGCGAGTGGTACGGGACGTTGATCGGGAGGAAACGCATCGAGAAGACGGGGAGACGCTTCGAGTGCGGGATCTTGGACTGGTCCTTGCCGGGCGGGGCGCGGTTCTTGCGCAAACCGTCAGCGAGACCGACGAGGTCCCGCGCGTCGCCGGTCACGACGAAGGCTTTCGTGCCGTTGATGAGCGAGACCGAGACGGTCTCGTCGCGACCCTCCGACTTGACGTGCGTGTTGACCTGCGCGATCTGTTTCTCGAGCGTCTTGAGCTCGAGGCCGTTGATCGCCAGCATGGCGGTCGGGACGCCCTCGCCGTTCTCGACCGAACTCGTCTGGAGCGCGGGCGAGATGGCGCGCGGCGGGAACGTGAGAGTGCCCTGCAGACCGATCTGGAACAAGACGGTCAAGCCGCGAACCGCCTGGTCGTAGAACGGCTGCCACGGGTCGCTGCCGTCCGCCTGCGCAGCCGGGTACTCGCGCGCGATGACGAGTGCCGAAACGACGCCCTGCGAGTGACCGGTCGCACCCGCAAACTTGGCACCGAGCTCGGCGGGACCGAGGCCGGAACCCATGCCGTAGACGATGTACTGGCAGAGCTGGGTGAGACCGATGAGCGGCAGCGAAACGGCGCACGACGCCAAGTACGGAACTTCGGGGCGGGTCGACGGCTCCTGAAGCCAAGACAACGCGTTCAGGCCAAAGTCATAGAGGAGAGTGTGTTGCGCAGCGGCGGCGAGAGAGGCGAGGTGTTCGGAAGCGACAATGAGGAAAGGGGTGAGAAGCGGGCCGTAAAGGTCGAAGAGCGTCTGTAGTTGGTTCGCAAAATCGCGTCAGCATTCCCTTCCTTCTGACAGTCACTGCTCCAGGAACAGCAGCGCACCTGAAGCTCGTCAAAGTAGACTTCGTTCATGCCCTGGCCGCCAAAGAGCGCATACAGCTCGGCCTGACCGCTCGACACTTTTTGCAGGAGGGCCGACTCGGACTGCCGCGGCAGGACCTTGCCGAGACCCTCGACCTGGAGTTTGGTCTTGGCCAGGAAGTAGGACGAGATGACGAGAGCGCGAACGGGTGCGGGGAGGGTGGCGGCGAGGGTGTGAATGTCGGTCCCGTGCAAAAAGGTGGCGGAGAAGTGGTTGAACGCGGCGAGGAGCACTGCGGCCGTCGACGGGGACGTTGCCGTCTGCGGGAACGGCAACAAGCCGGCGACGTGGGTGAGGAAGTACGAGGTCAAGACGAGCTCCATCTCGTCGTACGCCTCGTCGCCTTCGGCCTGCTCGTCGTCAATCTCGGCCGCCTCGAACCCGACGAGGTTACCGTTCTTCTCTGCCGCATGGAGCCAGTCCTGGAAGGTGTCGCGCGCGACCTCGGCGGCGATCCATTCTTGCGAGGTCGAGGGAACGTGCAGCGAGACGCGGGTCTGACTCGAGGGGTGGAGGAGGACGAGGGGACGAGTCGTGGCGGTATGCACGGGCGTCGAGGTACCGGTCCCGTTGCGGGCGGTGCCTTTGCCGTTGAGGATCGCACCCAACATGGCGGTTCGCGGGTTCCTGGTGGGGGAAAACGGGGTCCGTCGACCTCGTCAGCGCCAGTCCTCGCTTCTTCGGGTTGTTTCGCCCTGTCTATGTGCCCCAGCAGCCCCCATCAGGACTGCCGACCCCCGTGCACTCGGAACAAGAGTCGGGAGAGAGCGCAGGAAGCGACTGCGGGGTGGAATGGGCAAAGCTGACGGAGGAGCGCCAACCCGCTACACCTCGCTCGGGGGCGGGTCAAGCGTGGCGGTATCACCGTTATGAGGTATTGCGAGTGTTTTGGGCTCGTCAAACCCGTTCCGGAAGCTGCGAGAGACAAGTTCTCGCGATCCGACGAAAGGTTGGGGCAGACTCACTCGAGAGCGATGACGGAAAGGAGACAAACGACACGGCTCGAGGCGGGCGGGTACGGCAGGCAAGGAGCAAGAGGAGAGTGTTCGCGAGAGTCTGGAACCAAGCAAGGAACCGAGCAGAATGAGGGAGAAGCGACAAGTGCGGCGAACAAGTTGAGGCGGAATTTCTGGCGGGCGGGGTTTCGCTCAACGACGCGATCGACTCGCTCAACTCGCGCTACACTCGCTCCGGAGAGCTCGTTCCAGCAGAGATAAACTCGTGTTACACTGCTGGACTCGCCGAGCTCGACCAACTCGCTTTCCGAACGATGCGATGGAATTTCTTCCCTTTCTCCGCGGCGGGAGCGCTCGACCCAACCAAGCAGCTTTTCGTCAAACCCGCGACGTGGCACGCTGCAGCGGCTGGGGTAACGACGTGGAACCTTTGCATTGGTATCGGATTGCATGTCGTGCCTCGTCAGTACAGGTAGGGGATGATCCTGCATCGGGTTTCCGAACAAATGCGGTTCACGCCGATGCGGCGAAAGTCAGCGTCGTCAATTCAGGCTGGAGAAGGGGAAACAAGAGCGTACCGCCACGGCACAAGCTTCTTGTACGTCTCCCAATCCTTCTTGTACCTGGGCACGCAAGTCACCGGAACATCGTCAGCACCCTCTCGCACTTGCGTCGAGTCCGATTGGTCGGATGGAAAAGAAAGGCCGCTGCGGTTCCCTCCCACTCACTTGTGCGCGCATGCCTCGTCGTCACGAGTCTGACGGTGGACGAGGAGTACAGCAAAGTAGATCGGGTAGAAGTACGGCAGCGGGGTCGTGAAGCCGCACGGCAAGCACCACGCCCACGCCATGATCCAGTCTCCGAGGCTGTTTATGCACGAAATCGTCAGCTTTCCTCCCACTCCGGGCCCGGGGAGTACCGACGTACTAGTTCGGGTGGCGCGAACGTCCCCACCAGCCGGACGTGAGCAGGCGGGTACCACGCTCGGTCTGGAACGACTGCAAATCTGCACAATCGCGAAGCCGAGTGGTCGGTCATTACGCGAGTAAGTTTAGAGGTCTATGTAGAACGAGGGGCTCACTCTTGGGGTTCCGCCCGAGACGGAACTCGTTCTTCTCGTTGTTGCTGCTGCGGAAGATCCAGTACCCGAGCAGCTGAACGGCAAGAACGCCCGCGCAGCCGGCCACACCAATGTCCTTGGGGTGCAACGCAAGGTAGTAGGCCGTGTACGAGTACGTAAAGGGGACCCAGAGGAGGTCGCCGACGGAAAGCATGAAACCGAAGCCGTCGGTGGTAATGTCCTGCGGATGAAGTTGACATGTGAGCTATTCGACCGGTATCCAGGGAGATGGAAGGTGGAGGCGCAGATTCTTCCGTACCATCGTGGTCAGAATGGCGGGCTGCGAACGCGTGCGGATCAGTACAGCGGCGAGTGACTCTCAAAAGTGGAAAGAAAGCAATGAACGGACCTCGTTGAACTCGGCATCGAGCACGTACCACGTGTGGAAAGCCACCGTGAGGATCATGCTGTCGGTTACGCGTCCGATGGTCGAGTACTGGTACGCCATCATCGAGAAGTCGATGACGATCCAGAGAATCAAGCCGGGCCGCATCTCGTTGAAAGCCTTGATGTCAAAATCGCCGAGGCGCGGGTTCAAGCCTCGTCCGATAAACCACTGCATAGCGGGAGGACAGACTTTCAGTAAGTAGTCTGTCAGTGCGCAGTAGACTTACTCGCGAGAGCTCACGTTGTAGAAACCGTTGTCGGTGTTTCCGCCGAGCGCGAGCATCTGCTCCCCGAGGTAGCTCTGGAAGAATACGAAAGTGGCCTGTGACGGTACCTCCAAGGTCAGCTTTATCTTACTATCTTACGTGAGGAACCGCCGCTTACCAGGAATGTCGACCATGCGAGAGCTGCCGAGATGAGCTGCGGCCAGTGATAGGGGATGTAGAGGAGGGCATCCGGACCGTGCTTGTACGTCCAGGCGCCGATCAGGAAGAACGTCAACAGCATCGTGGCGAAGGCTGCGAGAGCAAGTGCGCTCAGTCAGTCAACCTGACGAGCGCCAACTCGACGAGCGACGACGAACCGTTCATGGTGTAGGTCAGCCGCTTGCCGTTGCGCAATACGGCTCCCTGGATCTCCTTCCCGGGCAAGGCGATCTCACACAGGACGCAGTAGAAGTACCACGCCATGTAGACGCCGAATGCTTCCCGGCTCCAGAGCGATTCCCACCACTTTTCGGTCCGCATCGCCTTGAGTCCGTCGGCGTGGAACTGGATGAACCGGCTCATCGGCCATGGCGGACATTGTTGCTCGGTGCAGGCGAATGCGAGCCCTATCACGTCCAAGGAGGAGAGTCAGGACAGGCTGTTCCAAGTGGGGAGAGAGAGACGACTTGCAGTAGGTGAAGAACGGCACCGCCAAGGTGACACCTAATGCGCCGAGAGGGCCTCCGAACTCGTAGTGCAGCGATCTCGGCGCTGCCACATACGCCGGAGCCGTCTGTTTGCTGGATGTGGTCATCGAACGATGAGGGCGAGTTCACGGAGAGGTAGTCGAGCCACGCGTAGACAGTCTGGCGCTATGCGGAAGGTCGATGAGCAGTAAGAGCAGCCTTCAAAACGCGTCGAACGCTGGCTCAGATTCGAGATCGTGCGATGGAACAAGTCCCGAGGAGCAGCCGATCGCGAGAACCGAAACTCGAACGACGAAAAAGTTTGGAGATCACTCGGTCGCAGCAAGGGCTTCTGGAAATTCAAGCGGGGTATATATTGCAAGTAGGGGGGTCAACAACAAGCAAGAAACGTAGCCTCAAAGCGAGAAGGGAAGCATCGAAGGAACGCAATGGGCTCGGGTCGGCGGAAGACCTTGAAGCGACGGGACAGAAGGCTGTAGTGGGACGGCCCGTCGGTTTGGCCTAAGCCTTCTTGGCTTTCTTGCGTACCGGCTCTTCGTCCTCGCTATCCGAAACAGGATCGAAGCCGTCCGCGGCGCCCGACGAGACCTCCTGCTCGAGCGTCTTCTTTGGCGCGCTCTTGGCCTTGGAAGCGCGGGCGAAAACCTCGTCAATCTCTTCCTTGGTCATAAAGTCGTGCTATATTTGCGAATCCGTCAGCGAGAGCGAAAAGGAGTGGAAGATCATCGAAAGGTCGTCCGGCGTACCTTGACCCACAGCGATGAGCGGATCCCGCTCGCGTGCTTCGAATCGATGCCGAGGATGGTGTTCGCGTCGCACTGCATTCGCTTGTTTTTGTGTGAGCTTTCCCCGCGGGGAGCGGAAAAGCGACCGAGAGAGCTCACCTTGTACGCGCTGGAGACGAGATTCAGTTCCTCAACAAGCACCTTGAAGACTTTGCCGACCGCCTCGCGATCCCAAGAGTCGTCGCAGTAGACGCAGATCACCCTGTGAGAAAGCAACGTCAACTACATGCCCGTTGGCCGACCCTCACTGAAAAGAAGGGACCGACTCACCAACTGCCGCCTTCTCCCGGCATGCAGCTAACCTTGGCCGTGTGAACCGTCCCCGTTTTGGCCAGCGCGCCACCTTCCGATCGCTTTGACAATCTTGGACCAGGTGTTGTCGATGCTTTCTTCGCTACCTGGGGATGTTTGGTCTCGCATTCAGTCTCGCCGCTCTCAGGCTTGGGACAGGCAGTCAAGGTGAAACGTCACACACCGTAGAAGAGCCATTTGCCGGAAATGATGCCGTATCTGGGAATGTGTCGTCAGCTAGATTGGTGATGTCACGACCCTCCGAGACTGGACTTACTTTTTGGCGAGCTTCTTGACGTCCTCGTTGAACTCGGCGTACTGCTCGTCGCGCAGCTGTTTCTGCGACTTGAGGCCCTTCGCCTTGTTGGCGCGGACCGGAGCCGTGTCCTGCGCGTAGTTTCGGTCTGAAGAGTTAGTCAAAGGTCAAGTGCAATGTGCGCAGTCGCACAGAGAGGGAAAGTCAGACCTTGATCTCGGCGCAACGGTTCGTCAGCTTGTCGACCAACTCGGCACCTTCGTCGCGGAACTTGATCTCTTCCGCCGTGTGAAGCTCGAGCTCGTCGTGGGTCGGAAGCTTTTCCTTGGCGCCCTTCTGCGGCAGATGAACCCAGTACCAGCCGCCGAACACTTCGGTGCACGACGACGGCTTGTGGCGGGCGAGGAAGGCTTCGGCCTCGGCAGTCGATACGGGTCCGGTGAGCTGCGATCGGCGGGTTCTCAGGTCTGTCAGCTTGAGGGAGGACTCTCATTGGCGACGCGACATCTGAGATGTGGGGGCGGGAGGTGGAAGCGTACCTCTGCCAAGCGACAAGCAACCACGGTCAGCGTGCGTGCGAGCAGCGTATCAATACCACGCTGAGCTCACCTGGAATGTCCGCCATGCTGCCTGTGTCGACCGTGCGCAGTGATCAGAACCGACACCGGGGCTCTCTTCGCGCGTCGATCTCGCTTAAACGTGGCCGTGCTCATTTGCTGCATCTCTTCTGCACAGTATATTCATGCGGTTTCAGAAACCTAAAAAGCACAGTAGCTGGCGAATCCGCTCCTGTTCTTGGCGAAGAGCGCCCTCTCACTCCGGAGCTCTTGCGCTCCTTGCGAGGTCCCAAAGCAATCAAATCCGGATGCCGCAGTGATGAGCAATGCGCAAGTATGCAGATGGCAGCGGTAGTAGCGATCGCATTCTGTAGAGACAAGTATTGCAACAAAAACAAGCACCGCACCGAGATGGGGAAAGTAACTTGAGGCCATTTCCTTTGCAAGCGTCCCTTCGGCGAGTCTTGCCGCCACCTTTCGCCCGATCGAGCTCCGACCCTGGCGCAGAGGGTCAGACCACCACGACTCGGAAGTCGCGCAAATCGGGGTCGTCGACCTTGCCCTCGACGAGGCCGGAGAAGTAACCCTCGCCGTCAAACACATCGAGCGTCTTGAAATACGGGTGCCGGGTGATTATGTCCGAGGGAGGCTTGTTATGGAAGTTGATCGTGATGCTGGTCCTCGCAAACTGCTTGAAGAGGGCGTAGAGATACGCCCTGGCCTGCGTCATCTCGTCCGAGCTGCGTCCGAGGCCGAGGTTAAGTGGAAGAGTCAAGACCGAGAGATGAGGCGCCACCCGGAAGATCGCTTGCAGGCATCCTTCGACGTGGGTTGACGACTGCCGCGGAGATCTCGGGTACTCTTCGGACTGCACCCAGATTTCGAACTTTAGAGGAAGTGGAAGTGCCGACGCGGCAGGGTGCGACGCCATGGCTGGCGCGACTTCGTCAAGCATGCATCTGAGTACGACTCGACACAGAAGGGACGTAAAGACGCCGTCAATCCTGCGACACGTTTTGAAACTGTTCGCATCCAGTTCAAGGAGAGTTAGATTGGCGAAATCTGGTCGGCGGATGTTCAGGTTGGTGGAAGGGGATGTGCCGTAATACCGGAGCAAGTGCAAAGTCCTCTCCCTCGCGGAGGACAACTCTGTGATGATCCGAATCGGAGCGACATCAAGCAAGTCACCTCCAGGCGAAGTCACCCTGTTGCCCGAAAGTACGAGTTTTTCGAGCCGGTCAAGGCGGGGGAGTGCGGGTGTCATCACACATTGAGAGAGCGAAAGGCACTTGAGAGCTGCATAAAGCAGGAGGGCGGAAGGTTCTGATCAGAGACATATTCACTTGCGCCGAAGATGGCACGCAAGCCGGCAAGCGTTCAGGTGAATGAACCCAAGCTCACTGCGTAGGCGCTCGATCACCGAGAGCTGCAGTGGTGCGACATCCGTGCCGCTTGCCACGATATCCACGCTTGTTACATTGTGGAATCGCGAGAAGACCTGATTAATTTCTTCAAAGGTGTCGGCCTCGAGTATACAAACGAGACGCTTCGTGAACGCGGCAGAGGACGGATTCCGTTCGATCGCTCCGGCAAGTGCACTGACCATGTCTCCGAAGAGCCAGATTTCGGTCCAGACGAGCGGGTGCAGCCTCTTCCAGAGGAAGCGCGAGATTGACGCGAGTGACGCGAACCAGTTCCGTCTGTCAGCGTAGAGGCGGTACCGGCTGTGGGCCATTTGAGGCGCTGCAAGCTCGGCGATGACGAGCAAGAGTTCCGTCGGAAGTCGGTCGAGCATGGCTCGTGTGACTGTACTTGCTTGTTGGCGAGTCGAGTGAGTCAGGAGGAAAGAAGGATTGTGCCCCGCGAGACGAACAAAGTCCGAGAAGAGGTCCGTGCGGCGTCCTTGGAAATTACAAATTGCAAGAAAAAAATCAAGCAAGGCTCATCCGGCGCCTACTCCAGCTCCCACACTTCGGAGTCTTCAGTCGACCATGACGACCTCGAAATCGCGCAGCTCCGGATCGGGACAGCGCCCTTGGAGGAGCTCCGTGAATTACCCCTCTCTGTCCTCCAGGCCGAGCCATTCCAGCTTTTTATGGGCTGATACCGTCAGGGAGTCATTGGCGCGAGGTTCGTCGTAGAAGCTGATCGGGATGTTGCAGCGCCGAAGCTCCTTGAGAACCTCGTAGACGGGCAGGCGCTTGGCGGTCAAATCACGTGGGGCGACGGTGCATCCGAGCCCAGCCGGGAGGGACAGTCGCAGTCTGCAGTGTGGTGCACTAGCTGCCATGCTGCACAAGGCACGCATGGTGCGCTGGAAGCAAGCCAGCGCGCAGTCGACGGCCAGCCAAGGGTTCGTGATCCAGACGTGCAGACGGGCGGGAGACCAGGCGGGGAACGCGGGAAACGCGTTTTCCAATAGGACAAAAACGTCGTGTGGCCAAGCTTTCAAGAGGAAGCAAGGCAACGCCGATGAGGAGCGAAGGGGAAGCGCAAGCGCTATATTCGTGAAGGTCATCACGTCGACCTCGACGATGTCGACACGGCTGAGTGCATCAAGGCAGTAGCGCCTGTCCATGCCGTCCTCGAACCATTTCTGCAAGTCGTGGTCAACGAGGCGAAGGTTCTTCTTTGAGGCTGTCGAGTGCCGAGTGATGATGGCGTCGGGCATGATCGGGACGTCTTGGCCCAGAGGGCGATGCACGCGTACTCGGCCGTCAAGGCAGAGCGATTCCAGGCGTTTGATCTTCGGGAGGCGCTTGCTCATCAGGACGTTTCGGAGGTGCAAGTGCTTGAGTGCTAGGTGAACGCAGCAACATCAGTCGTCTCCTTCCGTGATCCACGACGGCCAAACTGTACGCACCGGGCAGCCGCTCGAGCATGCACAACTGCAGCGGCTCGGTGTCGTCGAGCAAGCCACCAATGGCGAGAGTCGTCAACTTGACGAAACGAGGGAACAGCCTCCAGAGCTTGGCGAAGGCTGGTTGCGAAAAATCGAGGCAGACGAGCGCCTTGACGGACTCGGCGGGACGCGCATCACGCGTCAATATCTCGACGAGCGTTTGGACCTCGTCTCCCTTGATTTGTACGTGCTCCCAGATGTAAAGGCGTAGCGTGCCGTACAGTGCCCGAGAGACGGCGGC
>JAMALC010000228.1:0-26668 GCA_023628275.1 Rhodotorula sp. M30-05A-2 | reverse complement strand
GAGGGGAGCGAGACGGCGGTCGAAGAGGAGGACGACGACGGCGAGAAGGGGGACGAGAAAGAAGAGTTCTTCGACACTCCCGACATTGCGGACGGCAAGCAGAACATCCATCAAAAGACGTTCGAGTTCTCGTTCGCGGTCGACCGCGTCCAGGCGTCGATCTACCGGTCGAATCCGGATCCGTCGAGACCCGATCGCTTGCTCGTCAACGCCGTGCTCGAAGGATTCCAGCTCGGCTTCGAGTTGCGACCGTTCGACATGAGCGTCGACGTCCTTCTTCGGTCGCTCTACCTCGAGGACAAGATGACTGCCGCGCCGCACTCCGAGTTCCGTCACCTCCTGACCAGCGAGAAGCTCGAGGGTGGACACGAGCAGGACCTCGTCCGGGTCCGTTACCAGGGAGTGCAGAAGGACTCGCCCGAGTTCCAGACGGTCCACGAAGGCTTCGACAAGTCTGTCGACGTCGAGATGTCCACGTTGAACCTCGTTGTGACTCGGAGCAGCATCCTGATCTTGTTCGACTGGATCATGACGACCTTCACCGATCCGGACGATGCGGCGGCGCCTCCCGGTTCGCCCACGCAGGACGACGCGACGGCGGAATCCGGCGACGCTGCGAACGAGCCGGTCGCCGACAAACTGCGCGTCAAGGTCAAATTGACGAGCATCAACCTGATTCTCAACGAAGACGGCTCCCGGCTGGCGACACTCTCGCTCTCCGCCGCCGACGTCTCGGTTCTCTTGCGCGCGCCGACTATTCGCGTCGCAGCGCGCCTCGGAAACTTGTCGCTCCACGACGATTTCAGCAGCGCGGCTCCTCAAGAGCTGCTGACGATCCAGGGCGACGAGCTTGCCGACTTCCGCTACGAGACGTTCGATGCGTCGGATCCGGCCTCGTACTCGGGTTACGACTCGGTCGTCCAACTCCGCTCCGGCTCGCTGCGGTTCACGTTCCGCACCGAGCCAGTCCAGCGCATGCTTGCCTTCTTCACCAAGTTCGGGCGCATGAAAGCCGTCTATGACGCTGCGACGCAGGCGGCGGCTCAGCGCGCGACCGAGATGCAAGACATGATCCCGAAGATGCAGTACGACATCCTCGTCAAGACGCCTATCGTCGTCTTCCCGCGCGACGAAGACGCGTCCGTTCGCGAAGCCGAGGACGTGATTGTGGCGAACCTCGGCGAGATCGGGCTCAAAAACTCGATCGAAGCTCGCGACGAAGAAGTCGAAACCACCATCAACTTCACCTTGCGACAGATCGGCCTCGAGTCGACTATTCACCACAGCGGGGAGCCGCTCAAGCTTCCCGTGCTCGACGACGTCAGTGTAGACGTCAAGGTCGTTCTGCGCCAGAGCAGGAACCCTGCCGTCGAGCTCGACGGGCCGGGAACCGTCGTCTCTGCGTCGATGTCCGACGTCAAGATGAAGTTGACGCAGGCGCAGTACATCTTGCTCTGCCGGTTGTCGCAAAAGATACCCGCGGCGTTCAACCTGGGCGACGACGGAGGACTCGACGGCATGGATGGCGAAGCGAGCGCGATGCTCAAAGCGACGCCGATCGCTACGCCTCCGGCGAAGGACCTCGCTCCAGTCGCTGCGAACGCGCCCGCCCAGTCTGAGCAGGACGTCCCAGTCGTCGACTTGCTGCCCGAGCTTCCCCGAACGGCGCAAACGTCCAACGGCGACAAGGTCGACCTCAAATCGTCTCTCGAGCTCGACTTTGCCATCAAGACGATCTTCCTCGAGCTCTACACGGATGCGGCGACTTCGAAGGCGAGCTTGGAAGAGGCGGCGCTCGCCCGCTTCTCCCTCAACAACACGGCGGTCAAGTACAAGATGCTCGCCAGCGGGTCGCTCGAAGCCGAAGTCGCCATCAGTTCGTTGACGGTGCACGACATGCGGCCGGCACGCCTCACCAAGTTCCGGGAGATCGTTCCCGCTACGAAACATGCCGGCCACCAATTCATGATCCACTACTCGCAAGCGAGCGGGCTCGACCGCAGCTCCATCGCCAATGTCACGATCGATTCGCCAAAGATCATCTTCTCGCTCGACCCCGTCTTCGCCATGCTCGACTACTTCATGAGCCCCTTCAGCAACAGTCCTGCGGGTCCGCCCGAGATTGACCCAGCACTACTCGAAGCGGATGAGCAGGAACTCGCACCTGCTCCCGCTCCGGCCGCCGAGTTCGCCTGGCGTGTCAACGTCGTCTCGCCTACGATCATTCTCCTGGAGAATCCCGCCAAGAGCGACTCCGAGGCCGTCGTCCTCTCCATCAGTCAGCTGCAGATGTCGCAGCAAGGAACGCTCGCGCTCATGGTCGCCGAGCTGGGGATGTTCCTTTGCCGCATGGACCGACCGAAGGAGAACATTCGGGTTCTCGACGACGTCGACCTGATTCTCTCGATGGACAGCCGGGCGGACGGAGGCCGTCAAGTAACGAACATCGAGATCGGACTCCAGCCTTTGATCTTGCGTGTGTCGATGCGCGACATCTTCCTCATCAACTCCATCATCAATCGCGCGATCGAGCTCTCGAACCGTTCCGCGACTCCTGAGACGGCGGAACACGAGGAGCCGGCGAGACCGGATCTTGATGCCGATCCGAGCGGAAAGGTGCGCGCGCGAAGCAAGAGCGACGCGACCGCTCGGCGCACCTCCTTGTCCTTACCTCAGCGTGGTCTCCTTGAAGCACAAGTCGTGGTCACGAAGGAGACGGTGAGTCTATCGCCCGTGACCAGTCACCGGACATCCGGACGGCGTGAGGCTGACACCCTCACCCGCTTAGCTTCGAGCCACGATCGATGGCTTGCAGCTTGTCGTCATCGGCGACATGCACGACTTGCCGATCCTCGATCTCAAGGCCGGCAAATTCACGGCGAAAGCGACAGACTGGTCGAGCGATGTGAGTGCCGAAAGAGCGTCACTTCCATCACGACTCGGCACTGACTCTGGCGCCTCTGCAGCTCGACGCAAGCGTCATGATCAAGCCGTTCATCAACTACTTCAATCTCAAGGTCTCGCACTGGGAACCGCTCATGGACCCCTGGGAGTTTGCAGTTCACGTAAGCCCTGCCACTTTTCCCGAACCAGCTCGAAGATTGCAGTCTCCTGACTCGTCTCTCGACGCGCAGGTCACTCGCTCGGTTCAGACCGGCCTTCTCTCGGTCGACATCTCCTCGAAAAAACGTCTCGAGCTCAACATCGCCTCGTCCTTCATCGAACTTGCCATGACGACCATGTCTATCCTCGACCGCGAAGGCGACAAGGTGTTCAAGACGGCGCGGGGTTCCAACGCTCCGTTCGTGCTCCGCAACCGAACGGGATACGCGCTCTCGCTGTGGAGCGAGAGTACCGATGCGGGTTCGCAAGGTCACCGCCTGGACGACGGAAGCGAGATGCCGTGGAGGTTCGACGACTGGCGTCGCGCGCGCGAGAACCTCGCCGCCAACACGCACAACTCTCTGACCATCGTCATCGAGGGCACGAACTGGGATCGTCTAAAGCACGTGTACGTCGACCGCGAAGGCGAACACATCCACCCGCTCCGACCGAAAGTCAACAAGGTCACGCATCGGTTGCTGTGCGACGTCAAGCTGGTCGACAACGTCAAGGTGGTCACTTTCCGCTCGACGTTCCTGGTGCAGAACAAGTCGCTGGTGAATGCCGAAATGGTCGTCGTCGACGAGCATGGCAAGAAGGCCTCGCAGGTGTTCAAGATCCGTAAGCTACCTGTCCAGCCTTTTCTCTTCGCCGGTCTCTGCGCTACCTGGCTGACCTAGCCCTGCTCGCACAGCCCCCGGCGGAGAATGTTCGGTACCCATCATCTCGGCCTACCATGATCGAATCAAGCTTCGACCGGATCGTACGTGACATTTCCCAATCGTGCTCGATTGCTCGATCGTGTGCTGACTTTTACCTTGAGCAGCGGGCTTTGGATACGGCTGGTCGACCGAGAGTCTGCATTGGCAAGACCTCATCAAGAGGCCGTCCCGCGCAATCGTTTGCAAAGCTCAAAAGGAGGCGGCTTTCCGATTTCAGGCTTACGCGATCCATGACAAAGCCGACCCTTTGACACGGTATGTCGGACGAGGCCAGTATTGAGGTCAAAGGAGCGGATGCTCACGACGCCCCTTGTTCCTCAGGATCTACCCCAAGATCTCTCTTTCCCTTCGAGCACCGGTCGAAGTGCAAAATCTGCTGCCACATGATGTCCGGTATCGCGTCTTCGACAAGAACTTGGAGCACAATTGGACGTCGTTCCTCCGCGCAGGCGGAGTCAGTCCGATTCACGTCGCCGAGCTTTCTCACCTCCTCCTGCTCAGCATCGAGATCCAAGATACAAGCGAGTTTTACTCACTTCGCTTGAACGTAGGAAGCAAGGACACTAACCTCTAATCCTTTTGCAAACAGAGCTCGGGCGTAGCGAGTTCGCCATTATCAACACGGACAATCCGGAGGACCTGCCGGTCGAGAGCGATCTCATCCTTGCCGACAAGGGCGGCCACAAGCTGGGCTTGCGGATCCATTACCAGTACGCATCCCGTTTCCTTCTCCCGAGTGTGCCCGTGCATCGTTCCCTGACACTGGTCGCCAAAGGAAACATGCAGACGCCGGCGGGGCGTTCCGAGTCCAAATCTACGCGCCGTACACCTTGATCAACAAGACGGGCCTCCCGTTCGCTCTCAAGACCAAGTCGCTCTTCGGTACCGCCAAGAGCGTCGCCGGACTCGAGGAGCTTTCGTCCGAGTCGTCGAAGCGGAAACCCAGCGATCCTTTCATGTTTTCGTACCCGACCGATGACCGACGCAACCGGTCCCTCCTGCGGGTCGGCGATTCGAACTGGTCCCAGCCTCTCAGTTTCGAGACCGTCGGTATGACGACCGAAGTCATCCTCCCGTCGGCGACCGGCAACGAGGAGGTGCGCGTGGGCTTGAAGGTGGAGGAAGGGCTCGGCGACGTAAGTTCATTCCTCGACGTACTGGTCAAATTTGAGCTCAAAGCTAATCAACTCTTCTTCACAGTACAAGCTTACCAAGGTGATCACGCTCTGTCCGCGCTTCCTCGTCAAGAACAACTTCGGCGAAGAGCTGCGGGTTCGCGAACTGGGATCCGCGAACGACGTGCGCGTGCCGCCCGGTCAGCGACACCACGTCGGGTTCCTGCGCGCAGGACAGAAACCTCAACTCGTCCTCTCTCTCGCCGACAGCGGGCGGTGGTCCGCGCCGTTCAAGCTGCAGAACATCGGCCAGACCTACGTGCGCTTGCTCACCAAGAGCGGCGAGGAACGCCTCGCGCGGGTCGATGCGCTGCTCGATGGGCCTTCCATCTTCATCCGGATCGATCCCGAAACCGGCGCATGGCCTTTCCTCCTCCGCAACGACTCGAGCCAAGCGATCGAGTTCTGGCAGGCCGAGAAGAGCGAAACCTCCGAGCGTCAGGGTGCGCCTCGTCGGCATTACCAGCTTCAGGCAGGAGCCAAGCAAGCGTACGCCTGGGACTTTCCTGCCGAGGACGGTCGTCAATTGATGGTCGCCGCCGGTGGGCGCGAGCGCCTGGTCAATCCACTCGAGATCGGTGCCCTCGTTCCCTTCAAGTTCTCGGTCAACGGACAGACGGTCGTGGTCTCGATCGATGTACGAGCCGAGGGAGCGACACAGGCAGTCATCTTCAGCGACTATGTCGAAGAAGATAGCGTCTTCAAGGTGCAGCGGCGCAACATCGAGACGGCGTCGTCGACTGCAAGCAGTCGCGATGCCACCTTCGAGGCTGTCGACGTCGAGGTCGTCACCACGTTCTCGCTCGGTATCAACTTTGAAGGGGTCGGCATCTCGCTCGTCAACAAGAAGATGCAGGAGCTCATCTACGCCTCCTTCCGCGGATTCACCGCGAGCTACTCCGACTCGACCACAAACGTCGCGTACGAGATCGGGATCAAGTGGATCCAGATCGACAATCAGCTGTTCGGCGGGCTGTACCCTATCCTCCTCTATCCGTCGGTCATCCCGAAAGACAGCAAGGAGCTCGAGATCCGGCCGAGCTTGCAAGCCTCCGCCATCGTACTCAAGGACGAAGGTGAGGATCTTCGCGTCCTGTCAATGGTTCGGGGCACGGAACTGACCAATCTCCCCACCCAGCTCACGGCGTCACCTACTTCAAGTATGCGTCGATACTTCTCCAAGAGATGACGGTCGAGGTCGACGAAGACTTCCTCTTCGCTCTGCTCGATTTCGCCAAGTTTTCTGGAGCGGCACAGGAGCCGCCTTCGTGAGTAGCATGAAGACAGTCTAATGCGTGGGTTTCCAGCTTACTGATGATCGAAACCCGTAGGAAACTCACCGAGGACCCGGAAGAAATTCCCGAACCTTCGGCAACGTCCAAAGGCGGCGACTTGTACTTCGAGATCCTGCATCTCCACCCTATCCAGCTCGACCTCTCCTTCATGCGTACTGAGCGGGTCAACGTCGAGCAGAAGTGCGTTCAGGTCTTCTCCTGTCGTAGGCTTTTCTCGAGATTCAGGCTGACCATCCCCTTGTTTCCGCATCTTCCCTAGGCTCACTTCACACAACCCGCTCTACTTCTTCATCAACGCCCTTACGATGGCTCTCGGCAACGTCAACGATGCGCCCGTGCGCCTGAACGCGCTCGTGATCGAGAATGCGCGCCTCTCGCTGCCTGTCCTCCAGGAGAGGTTGACAGTTCACTACGGAGACGAGTTCTTCGGCCAGCTCTACCGAGTTCTTGGCAGTGCCGACTTTATCGGGTAAGCAGATCCGTGACGCCAGCAGTTCCCGAGGCAAAGCAACTCACGCTCGGTTTCCTGGGTCGCAGCAATCCCGCCGGGCTGTTCACGAATATTTCCTCGGGCGTGGCCGACTTCTTCATCCAGCCTTACGACAGTGTGATGATGAACGGCAACAAGGATCTCGGTGTCGGCATCGCGCGCGGAGCAGGCAGTCTCGCCAAGAAGACGGTCTTCGGTTTCAGCGATTCGCTCGCCAAAATCTCGGGAAGTATCGGTAAAGGTGCGCATGATCTGTCTCGCCTTAGACCCTGTGAACGAGCTGTGAGTGTTCACCATGCCCTCGTCCGCCTCCAGGTCTGTCCGCCGCGACGTTGGACAAGCAGTACCAGAGCCAGCGTCGAATCCGGCAGTTCCGCAACAAGCCGAAACACGCGCTGTACGGAGTCACGGCCGGAGCGACGTCACTCGTCACGAGCGTCGCCAGTGGCTTCGAGGGACTGGCGACCAAGCCCCTCGAGGGCGCAGAAACGGGCGGAGCAGCCGGTTTCTTCAAGGGTGTCGGCATGGGCCTCGTCGGGTACGTCTGGCCGTTTCAAAGTCGAGTGTGCGATGTTCTGACGCAGCCCGTCTCTGCAGGGCCGTGACGAAGCCTGCCGTCGGTATCTTTGACTTTGCCAACAACGTCACCGAGGGTACGTCTCGGAGCCTTCTTCTCCCTCCTCTTGGCTGAGGCTGATCAAGCCACCCGCCAGGCATCCGAAACACGACAACCGTCTTTGACGTGAGCGGAATTGACCGAGTCAGGCTGCCTCGCTTCACCGCGAGTGATGGCGTCTTGAGGGTGCGTTTCAATCAGTCTCTCCCCACGCCTCCGCAGAGAACCTGACGCTTTCTCCATCGCGTAGCCGTACTCGGAGAGGGAGGCGCTCGGCCAGAACTGGCTCAAGAACGTCGAGAACGGCAAGTACTTCAACGAGATCTACGTCGCGCACCTCGACTTGCCGTCGTCGGACGACACGCTCGTCGTCATCCTCACCACGGTCCGAATCCTCCTTGTGCGCGTCAACAAGCTCAAAGTCGGCTGGGATGTAAGTGGTGCTGCCATTCCGCGCGGGTTCGATGCCGCTCGTTGCGCTCATTTGCTGACGTTGTTTGCCTTGGCACAGGTCCCCATCTCGGATCTTGCCACCATCTCTCTTGAAGCGAGCGGCATCAGTGAGTCCATATCTCCAGACGACTTCTCTCGTGCAAGTTGACGAGACTGATCGTGTTTCGAGCACTCTCCAGCGCTCGTCTTGCGTGGCAATGTGCCCGGTCCTTTCCTGGCGATTGCGGACCAGTCTGCTCGGCTGTGGCTGTTCCGACACCTCGAGCGTGTTGTCCAGGCACAGTGAGTTGTCTCTCTGCCGCATTATTCCCCCGTCAGAGTGATGCTGACGCTTATTTCGCCGTGCAGCAACGCTCGCCGACTGGTGGAGTAGAGTTAATAGACCCTCGTTCCCGGACTTCTTCCTGTACACTCGCCTCGGATCGCATCCTTCTTCGTTGGCATTGCAGCTGTAAATACTCTGCGACACTCGCGTTCTGGGAGAAACTCTTTTTTCCGGCTGCCGCGGAGGCTCCTCGGCGCGCGTCATATGGTCGGCGGCGACTCAGTCTCGAGAGCCAATCATCGTCAAATATCGAAAGTCCGTCCTGACATAGGCCTTACCGACTCGTTCGAACGCTCTTGTCTACCGCTCAGCTATGGACGCTGCGCCAGAAGCCGTCCTCGTCGGCGCCCTGTCGGCCGCCGCTCCCCCGACGAGTGGGGCGGCTGCGACCACCGACACCTCTCTGCGTCGACGCAGGGAACGGAGCGTCTCGAGCGATGCCAGCGATGCCTACGTCGAACACTTGCTGCGCCCCGGCGCACGCCGAGTCAAGCCGGAGCAGTCAAACGGGGCACCCTCAGCAGCGGCCTTGGACCTTGGCGCGGCGACCAGCGATGAACACGTCCAGCACCCGAGCGAGGAGGGCAGCGCAGCAGAGGCTCAAGACGGAGACAGCGGAGCAGAGGCACCTCCGCGGGAAGCGAATGCGGGACCTGGCGAGGACAAGATGTGTCGGATCTGCTTCGACGGACCCGACGAGGAACTCGGAAAGCTCTTCTCGCCCTGTCTGTGCCGCGGAACCGTAAGTCTAGCGCTCTTCGTGCTGCATACCCGTGAAGACATCGTGCGACCCCGGCCGAGGTTGTTGAACTGACAAAACCGACTTCACCGCAGTCTCGGTATGTGCACACACACTGCCTCGAGCAGTGGCGCAAAGCGTCCCCGAACGCGCGCGCATTCTGGGAATGCCAACAATGCGGCTATCGGTATCGTATGCAACGGACCGCCTTGGCGCGAGTGGTGACGAGTCCTCGTGCGTGCTGAGCGATGGCCCGTTCGGGCGAGCGGAATCGAGCTGACTTCTTCGGACGCTATCTGCAGTCACCGTCACCACGCTCACCGTCATCTTCTTCCTCTTGCTTGTCTACTTTGCTGGCTTCTTCGCCAACTCACTCCTTGCCATCGCCGAGCATCGAGCAGCTTCCTCTGTTGGCATGTTTGACGGTGAATCGTTTCCTTGTTGATACAAGTCCGCAGCATGCTAACGCAAAGCTTTTGTCCAGACTGGTTCGTCAGCGACCATATCCTGGTCGGCGAAGGGATCCGAGAAGCCGTCGCGTTCGTGGGCCACCAGCTGGAAGAGTCGCCTTGGGCGGCAGGGCGGCAATTGCAGATGGACCGTGTGCTCGGCACAGAGGATTCGGGCGCGTCGTCTTGGTTTGGATTCGGAGGCAAGGTGGCGCCCGCGCCGGTGGCAGCGCCCTTTTGGATACGGGCGATCATGCACTTTACGAAGGGCTCGGCTCTCGTCGGGATCGTCAGCGTGTTCTATTCTTTCGTCGGTCAGTCGCTCACTCCAGACCAGTTGCGCGTGGCTGTACAAGGGATCGGGAGCGTTGTGCTGACTTGTTCCTGGCCCCGAGGACAGCTACCACCTTTGTAACGCCGATCGGTCGCACGCTCTTCCGCGCCCTCCGGCCTGCCGGAGGTGGTCGTCGTCGAGGACCGACCAGCGGAGCCTCCATATCCCAGCTCGTCATCGTCACCCTCATCATCGTCGGGATCATCAAGAGCATCCGACAAGTCTACCGTGGGGTCAAGTGGCTCAGTAAAGTCGTACTCTCGCGCGTGGAAGATTTGGTGATCGAGGTGGGACCGGCCTGATGCAAGTCCGCCCTTGTAATGTTAACCCTTCCTTGTTAATTAGTCCGGCGAAGACAGGGACTGTCGTTGACAGCGACGATAGCTCAAAAGTGTCTACCTCTTCATCGCGGCCACTCGAAGGCAGATCTTGTCTCGTCCACCCGCGTGGCGGCATATGAGCAGATGCTTGCGCTGTGTCTAGCGTCCACTGGTCAAGCCATTGTCCGCTCTCGCTCAAGAAGGCCTCAAATCTGCTTTCCCGTTCGGTCTCAGCCTCGTCGAGCACAGGAGTCGCTTACGCAGCGATTCCTGAACAGGAGTCGCTTACGCAAGTGAACAGGAGTCGCTTACGCAAGCGATGCCTGAGAAGGATTGGTCCATGGGACCCCTCATACCTCCTGCTGCTATTGGTCCATGGAGAGGCCGTTGACGCCGCAGACTTTTGTCATTTCGACTCATAATCGTATCCTCGAACGATGGTACGACTTGCGATTGTAATTACATTCATGCTGGTAGTTGCGAACGACAAGCGGGACAAGCGAATCGAACGTGCCGGTTTACTCCAAGCTGTAAACGGCTTTGCCGAAGTTGGAGTTCTCCTGGTCGAACAAGGCCGCGAACGCCTCACCCTACGGAGGAAAAAAAAGAACATCAGTCAGAAGAGAGTTCTTTCGGTTCGCAAGGTCATCAATGAAGGGCGGGGGAAGCTCACGTTGTCGAGACCGCGGGTGACATGCTCGACCGGGCGGGCGAACTTGCCACTGGCGAGCGCGGGCGGCACCTCGCTGTAGAACTCGCGGAAGAGGTCCTCGTTCATGCGGTTCAGGATGATGAAGCCCTCCCAGTGCTGCGAACGCGGATCAGAGAAATCGTGAGTCAAACGGACGGGTATAATGAGGACTAGAGTTGGAGAGGGTCACGTACAAGCTCCTTTCCGACGACCATCATGCTGTTCTTGATCGGGTAAGACTCGCCGTTGTAGCTGTGGCGAAAACGCGAGCCGTCAGCAAACCGCAACTGACAGCTGAACAATCAGGCGAAACAAACAAACCCGCTGATGCCGCCAATAGCGACGATGCGACCGCGAGGAGCGATGTGCGCGAGGGCGGCGTCGAGCTGCTCGCCTCCGACGTTGTCGACGTAGACGGTGAAGGGGCCGTGCTCCTTGTTCCAGCTGGCGAGAACCTCGTTGACGTTGTCCGTCTGCGAGTGGCGGCGACGAGGGACGGGAATGGCGGCGAAAGAGGATGTCAGCGCGTGCAACGTCTGCGCCCTGCCGCCCGACCGCAGCAAAGCAACCCACCTTGTAGTTGAAGACGCGCTCGACCTTGAGCTCTTCACGCAGGTACTTGACCTTCTCCTCCGAGCCGGCCGAGGCGATGACCTTGCAGCCGGAAGCGTGCGCGAGCGCGATCGTGACCTGGCCGACGGGTCCCATAGCCCCCGAGACAAAGACGGTCTCGCCCTTCTGGGGCTTGCCGATGAACTTGAGTCCGTACCAGGCGGTCTGTCCGGGCATGCCGGCCGAGCCGACCCAGGTGGTCCACGGGAGCTGCTCCTTGTTCTCGAGAACGCGGAGGTTGTCGGCCTGCGCCTTGGGAATGACCTGCATCCGCGGGAGGGCAACAGGTGAGTAAGAGTGTAGAGAGTCTTGAATAGCCAGTCCGAGCTGTGTACGTACCGAGTAGGTCTGGAACTTGGAGTAACCGTACAACTTCTGGCCCTTGCTGAACTTCTCGTTCTCCGAGCGGAGGACCTCGACGACGGCAAAGTTCTCGAGCGGCTTGCCGACTTCGAACGACGGGACGTACGACTTGATCTCGGCGGGCCTCATGCGGCCGCTGTCATCGCGAACAGGCAAAATGGGGACCGGAGGTCAGCCCGCAGCTCGGTCAAAGGAGAAGAGCTCGCTCGGCCGCAGCCAGCCTGTAGAGCAAACTGAATAACGCACCGCATGTACGGGTCGAGGGACAAGGCGATTGTGCGGACGAGGATCGAGCCCTTCTCGAGCGGAGCGTCGAGGTCGATCTCCTGCTGCTCCTTCTTGGTGGTCTGGCCGGGGATAGGCTTGCCCTTGGGGACTTCCTTGTAGACGAGGACTTCGTTGGCAACCATGTTTGCGTTCGTGTGTGCTTAGTTGGTGTAGATCAAAAGGAAGGGAAGAGAGGAGCAGCAACCTTGCTTAGCCCGACCTTCGAAACGATGATGCAGCTTGCATCAGCGCGGGCATGTCCGAAAATGACAACCTCGGACACGCCGGGTTTTCCATGCAAGCCGATGCCCGAAACGACGATCTCCCGGCCGTACAGTCTCCACATATGCTCCTCGAGTACGCGTTTTGGCTATTACCCTTGCAGAGACCTCGCAAAGAGGCCCTCTACTGTCGCACGGAGTGCATTCAGGAGCAATGTTGAACGAGGTTCTCGGCCTGCGCCCGCGCTCGACCATGTTTATACCTGCAGCTGTACGGCTGCCTACTCCATTTTGCTATGCGCGCATACACTCGAAGGGAAGCAGCAGCTGCCTGCGGAAGGCTGTCAGAGAAATAGCTGCCAGCATGCTGACGACAGGAGCTTGGGGCACGGTACTTCCTTTTTCACTGCAAGATTGACAGCGTATGCGCTTGGTCGCGTCTAAACGAGCTCAGTTACGAGCTTGCCCTGGTTCTGGCCCTTAAAGAGGCCGGTCCAGGTCTTGGGGATATCCTCAAACTTGCTCTTGACCTTGGTCTCGGTGCCCTCGGTCAGGAAGCGGCCGTCGGCAATCGCCTTCTGGACATCCGTCGCCGCCTCGCCCCACTTGGCCATAAAGTCGGTCACGATGAAGCCGCGGACGGTGATGCGCATGCTGATGATGTTGAACCAGTTGCGCAGGTCGACGGGCTCGTCCGAGTTGTAGGAGCTGATGGCGCCGCAGCTGTTTTGGAGTTTCCTCGGAGGGTCAGGCCGAGATCATCGAGACTTGTACCGATGCAGACTCACGCGATGATCCGGGAGAAACGAGCCATGCGAGCAAACATGGCATTCAAGATCGATCCGCCAACCTGCGCCAACGAAAACGTGCGCGTCAGTCTGGTGCCGAGCGCAGAATAGGAATCACAAAACCGAGCGCACGTTGTCAAAGTAGACGTTAACGTAGCCGTCAGTAGCCTTGACCAAGTCCTCGTTGAAGGTCGAGGAGCGGTAGTCGAGGCACTCGTCGGCGCCGAGCTTTTTCACCCAGGCGCACTGCGAGGTAAGGGAGCACGTTAGATGAACCACCGTCGACAGTCCTGGACTCAAAATTTGCTCACCTTCTCGGGACCTCCAGCAATGCCGATCACGCGCTTGCAGCCGAAGATCTTCTTGGCAATCTGGACGGCAGCTCCGCCAGTCGCGCCGGCTGCGCCAGAAATCACGACCGTGTCGTCCGGCTTCACGAGCCCGACTTCAGTGAGTCCACAGTAGGCGGTCATCGTAGTCATGCCGAGTGCGGAGAGCGCGATCGACTCGGACTGTCCCTCCAGGGTGCTATAGAAAATCGCAGTGACGGGTCAGCCGCGCACGGTCGGACGTTTTTGTTCTCGAATCGGATGGGTACCTACCGAGCAGGGAAGCTGCGGTCTCCCGAAACGACCTGGTACTCGGACCACGAACCGAGCGAGACGATCCAGTCGCCTTCCTTCCACTTGTCGGAGCGACTCTTGACGACGCGGCCGAGGAAACTCGACGGCATCGGGTCGCCTTCCTCCGGGCACGGTCCATAGGCGCGGTCTTTGACAACCGACGGGTCGATCCAGGCTAGTTGGATAAGGAGTGCAGCGTCAGTATGCCTTGTCGCCAAGAGAGAGACCTGTAGCGCGAGAGCCGCTTGGAACACCCTGCTTACTGCGCTGCGCCGGGTCGTTGGAGAGGTACAGCGTCTTGGCGAGAACTTGACCATCCTCGAGTTCGGGAATCTGACGCTCCTCGAGCCTGAAGGTCTGTATGCGGATGCAAACGAGAGGAGGGTCAGCGCGAAGGTGGGGAAGCCTTGGCCGGTCGCTTAGAGGCAGAGACTGACCTCGTCGTTGATCTCGCCGACGGGCTTCTTGGCGAGGATGTAAGTCTTGTAGCTGTTGGGAATCGACATGGTTGGGATGAATTGGAGGGGAACAAGAGCGAGAGCTCGTCTCGGGATGCGGACGCCGGTCGTGTCATCATCGAATCGCACTCGAGAAAAAACGGTGATCGACAGTCCGAAATGGAGTCCGAGAGCCGGCGACGAGGCCGCGTCGACAAGCTGTTTTTTCGACAACCGACGACAGCGAAAGAGTACCTAGCTGTATACTCGTTCGAATACAGCCTCCAAGCGTGAGAGAGACATTGGGACCTCGCGGAATCACATTTGCACATCGAGCTCTATTCCGCAAGTCTTCAAGTCGGCGACCCAAGCCCGAACGATCTCGTCGACATCACAACGGACGTCGGCGTCAAAAGTCCCGCCGAGCACCGCCACGAGGAACAGCCCAGTCGTCTCTATGACGACCTCCCAGCGCGGGGCGGACCAAGAAGGGATCGTGGACGGTTTCGCGGCCAAAAAGTCGCGCACGAGGGGGAGGTCTCGGTAGACGTGGGCCAGATTGGGAGCCCGCGATCTCTGCGGAGGTGGCAGAGAAGCGTGCGCTCGCTGCGACTCAGTCGTGGTCGAGGTCGAAGCTGCGGTCGAAGTGGACCACTTGGAGGCTCCGTTGGCTCGAGGAGACTGACTCGGTGCCGGCACGGGCCGTAGCGGTGGCGCATTCGGCAGCGGGGCCTGGGCAGCATACGCATAGTCGAGTCCGCGCTGGCAGAGACTCTGAACGTCGCCCGTCTCCCAGTACGTCCGGGCTCGGGAAACACAGTCTTCCGGATGCCAGTTGCGCCAATCGCCGAGTTCCGCGAGCCACCCATTTCGCTCCGAGGGTCTCGTTCGGTCCAGATGTTGGTATATATGTCGATAGATCGGTAGGGCGATAAAGTGCGCCACGAGTAAGGCGATATTGTAGAATACGTCCGTTGCGTCCTCGACCGAAACGGTCGGCGGTGGAGGCAGGTTCGCGTGAAGCGGCGGCACGAGGACGCCGTTGTCGCCAGATTCGTCGGTCATGTCATTCCCGAGGCGCATGGAATGCCCGTTCTCATCGGCACGGTGGTGGCCTCCCGAATCGACCGCTGCAGATGCTGGATTGTGCGGCGGACGTGCCGAGTCCGGGTGCACCGAAGGGCGAGACTTCCAGTCGAGATACGAGGGTGCGTCTCGTTGACGCAACCGAGGCGACGTCGGCTTGCTCGCGCGTGAAGAAGGTGGCGGGGCATGGCGGGAGATCCGTGGCGCCGGCGTCTTCGGGAACTCTTCGCAAGTGGCTTGGTCCGCCGATGCCTGCGAGAGTATGGCGACAAGTCCGTCTGCGTTCCGCTGGCCTGCCACTCCGCTTGCGTGCAATCCCTCGACAGTCGCGCGAAGTCGAAGGTTCCGGTCGTCTGTCAAGAGAACGACGTTCTGGGCGACTCGTCGGTCCCGACACCACAGAGCGGCATCGAGCACGAGTGTGTCGTTGTCCTCGGCAAGGCGCGAGCCGTCCAAAGGTCGGAGAAGCGTTTCTGTACGTTTCTGGCCGCGCAGGACGGGCGAACCGCTCGACATCGCATGGAGCAGCCATCCGATCGCCGACCTTGCGAGGGTCGAGATGGTGGTTCTCGAAGGCGCTCGGTCGCCGTCGTTAAAGTCTGCGGGTCGGTTGGACGTCTTGAGCCCGTCCAGTTCGGTGAGGACGATCTGCGGGATGAACAAGAGGGGCCGATTCGACGGCGGGAGTTCTTCCGCGAGGCGAACAAACGTCCGCAGAAGAGCCAAGTGGCTGATGAGAATGTTTGTATCTGTAGTAGCATGGACCCGGTCAGTACGCTACAGCTTGCGAAAGAGAGGAGCACTGCGGCGACGAACCGACGACGGCGACGGAGAAGACGCAAGCAGGCGCCTCGATGCTCTCGGGAAAGTCGAGATCCATACGAGCGAGACCATCCTGCTGGCGGATCGACTGCACCGCTGCTAGCACGTCTGCCTGCGCAGGCTTGACGTCGATGTCCATCAACTCGTCGACGTCCGTCTCATCGTCGGGTCCAAGAGCAAGAGTCACCGCTACCGGCCCGCTGCGGACGGGCACGTCCCGGGGCGGGACGTACAATGAAGCATATGGCGCCAGAGTAGCAACACCGCCGGAAGCGGGTAGGTCCGGGGCAAGCGTTGAGTTTGGAGAGGATGAGGAACAGCTCCGTTGTGGGGACTCGACTCCTCTCGGCAGCAGCAAATCGGCACAACACGCAATGGGAGTCGGAGGAAAGAGATCCAGACTGGTGTTTTGCAAGACGGCTACCAAGCATCCCAGTCATCTGCGTCGGCCGTTTCCGTTTTGGCTGGAGGCGGCTTCGGGACCGCCGCAGCCACTTTCGTTGCCTGCAACTTGGTCCGACCCATCGGCTTCGCTCCGAGCTTGAGTTTCCCGCCAGGTCTCGCACTGGAAGCAGCCTGAGCAGTAGGAGAAGACGTCCTCGGAGTCGCAGCATTCGCCGGCGCGCCTGGCGGGCGATTCTTCTCGTGAACGGGAACGAGACGGGTCCGGTCCTGCTCGGCGGCACGTCGCGTTCGCTCGCGCTCTTGCGCCTGCGCCTGCTCCTGCTCGCGACGGCGCCGTTCATCTTCGAGCATCTCGTCCGCGCCGATCAGCCAGCCCACGCCCGCCGTGAGCGTGTTTGACAACCCAGCCCGCAGACCGAATCCCGTCACACCGCCGGCGGCGGCTGGAGGACCTGCTGCAGCACGCCTCGCCGGACTGAGGTTGGCGCCTCGAGGTGGCGATGTAGGTGGAGGCGATTCCCTCGCTGCTGGGTCAGTCAGACCGCCAAGGGCGGCAGCGAATCGGGAGCCGGCATGGCGAGGCGGCGGCGCCGGATCCAGCTTGATGCCGGCAGGACCGCGGGCAGGTGACCGCGGTGGCGTAGTCGGCGTACTGGAGCGGATCGAACTGCGAGAGGGAGACGCCGGCTCTTGTCGAGTCGCCGGACCGCCAGTCACGCCGCCGCCGCCGCCAAAGAAGGCCGCCGCGCGACGGAAGGTGTGCGACGCGGCGGCGGCGGTCTCGTGCGCAAGGTGGCTGGCACTCGCGCCCGCGTGCGTAGCCGAGGTCGGGGAGGCCAATCGAGATGCCTGCAAAGGGGTAAAGGAGCGCGGGGAAGTCGGCGTGTTGGCGGCGCTCGACGACGACGCCGGGTTCGACGCCGAACCAGAGGCGACGTTGGCGGCGCCTCGCGCGGCCGCGGCAGCCAAGAAGCCGGCAACTCGGGCCGCTCCAGCTGCGGTCGCCCCCGCCGCAGCACTGGCAGCAGCTCGCGCCGCCGCCTCGGCCGCGTGCGCTGCGCCCGGCGGCGCTTCTCCTCTTGCCCCCCGCCTCCCCGCAGACTTTGCCTCCTCCTTCTCCTTTTCACTCAACAGCGCCTCTTGCGCGACCTGCAACTCGAGCTTGTTCCACACTGGCAAGATGTCCTGAATCCGTTCCGGTGGACACAGTGTGAGGGCCTGACCGAGGGCGTCGAGCTTTTTGCGCGGGTCCGACGTCCACCCTTCGTGTTTCCCGAGTTGGAAGCACGCCCGCCATGCTTGTTCAGCAGCGGCGTCTGCGTCCTCCTCCTGCTCTGTCGGTTCTGCTCCACTGCTGCTGCGCAGAAAACGCTTGCGCAAAGCCTCGACGGCCCGAACGGTCCGGCCGCACATCTCGGACGCGAGGTTCCAGTCGCCGGCCGCGGTCGACGCTTCGCTGAGCATGGTCAGGACGCGGACTTCGCTCGCGCCGCTCCATTTCTCGGCGACGAGCTTCCGCGCGAGCTCGAGGACCATGTCGGGATGTTTCGCGACCTTTGGGTTTGCCGAGAGGAGTCGCCCGATAAAGGTGAGGCGGTCGGGCGCGTGTCGGAGCTCGATTGGGGTCAAGGCGATGCCGGGGCGAGAATCGAGGCGGTACGAGCAGAGCTTCGAGGTCGCTTCGATAAAGTCGCGTTCTCGACGGATGGCGGGCGTCTGCTGCGGCGCCGCGGAAAGGCTGTCCGGCATGCGTCAAAGAGGTCAGCAAGGAGCGCGATTGCGGCGGGGAACGGTGGAAACGTACCACTCCAGAGCCAGTTTCATGTCTCCGCTGTGCAGGTTGCCCGACTCGGCGTTGTCGTAAAACTCGCGCGAGGCCGAGATGACGAGCTCTTCAACAACGGGCGGCGCGAGCGGAGGCGGCGGCGGCGTCGCCAACGAAGTCGACGGCGTCGGGTCGAACAGAGATCGCGCGAGAGCAAAGCCTAAAGGGTGGAATGGCGTCAGTTCAAGAGGCCGGGATCAGAACGAGGGACCCGTTTGGGTCCAAACTAAGGCGAGTAGGGGGGGGAAACGCACGACCGGCAGCGAGGAGCCCTCCGAAAAAGATGCGCAGCACCTCGTCCCGCTCGAGGAGGCAGAACGCTCTCCCGAGCCCCTTCCGGATCGCCTCTTCGCGGTCCATGGACGAGCCGCCTCCCTCGGTCGGTTGCGGTGCGACTCCCGTCGCGTCGGCCATGAATTCCATCAACCCGACCCACTCGTCTTCGCTCTCAAACTCGCCGCTACCGTCTTCTCCTCCTCCGATCGAAGCCGTCCTCGCGAGCCTCGTCGCCCACTGTAATTGGGCTGCTCGGTCCCGATAGGAAGCGAGGAACCACGCGAGGCCAGAAGTGGAAGGAGGGGACGAGTAGCGCAGGAAGGTCTCGAGCTGCGAGAGGTGCAGGTCGAGCGTGTCGAGGTGGGCCGAGAGGGCCGCGGGCGAGGCGGACGACAGGGCGCGGAAGATTTCGGCGGGCGGGGGAGCCGCTGAAGGAGGAGGAGCGCTGCCCTTGCTGTTGTTGTTGTGAGCGGCGGCGAGGCTGAACAGATCCGCGTCGTCGTCGTCGTCGGCGGCGGAGCTACTCGCGCGGTCATTGTCGAGTCGAGACGGCGGCGGCGGTGGCGACGGCGACGGCGATTCAAACGCAGGCAAGCATTCAAACACGCGACTCATGACCACCGCCGCTCGGTTCGTCGCTCCGGCGCTCCCGGCTCCATACAGAGCGGCGATGGCGAGCCGCGCGAGATCCGAATCGGACGAGACGAGCCGGCGTGAGGGAGGGAGGGTCGGGATCGAGGCTTCGACGACGGCGAGGAAGAGTTCGAGGCCCGAGGGAGCAGCCGGGCGCCCCGGACCGGAGCGAGGAGGTGAGCGCGGAGGGAGCGAGAGGATGTAGTCGTACAAGTGTTCGGTGGGGGAGTTTTCAGGAGTCGCGCCATCGTCAGCCTCATCATCCTCAAGGCTGCCTTGAGTGGTACGGAATGATCGCCGCCGCTGCCGCCGCCGTTCGGTGCGGGCTTGGAGGACATGCAGGTACGGCATGACGAGGGACTTGATCGTCTGCGCGAGGTCCTGTGGAGTGCACGTCGCGGTGTACGCCTCGATGACCTCGTTCGGTTCGAGTCGGCGCCACCTCTCGAGGGTCCATGGCCGGTCTTCGTCCAAGGTCGGTGGGGGTGGTCGATCATGCACGAGCCTCGCGAGGAGCGAGACGTCCTCTCCTGTTTCTTCGAGTCCGGTGACGTTGCGGGCTGCGGCGCCGTGCTGGATGAGCGAGAGCGCCTCGTCGATGAAACCGGCGGCGACGTGGGCCGAGACCCGCGCGAGGTACCATTCCCGGACGGCAGAAGCCGTGCGAGGGCGGGCCTGGACTGAGGGAGTTTCTTGGGGCTGCTGCTGCACGTACGGCGGCAACTCGGACCAGTCGGGTTCCGCTCGCCACGGTTGCGCTTCTGCCCATCCCTCCCTCTCCTTCTCTTCCTCTTGACCGCTTTCCACGTCGTCGTCGCCCCCCTTGAGCTCGATTATTTCGGGCAGCAAGTCGACATAGGCTTGCGGGTCGACCCAGAGGGGGATGGCGTCGAGGATGTCGGCCCTCGCAGGCCAGAGGAGGGTCGGGTGGAGCGAGCAGAGGAGGCACAGTTCGGGGAGGGCGGCGAGCGAGGCGAGCGAGAGGGCCGAGAGGGTGAGAGGAGTCGCGAGGAAGGTCGAGAGGGAGGGGGGAGGCGGCAAGTCGGTGTCGGTGTCGGCGTCGGCGTCCGAGGTGTCGCTCGGCGGTTCTTCCGACGGGAGGTCAATCTCGCCCCATCCTTCTGCTTCCTCGTCCTCGCCGGTTGCGGCCTCCTTCTCCGGTGGTGGTGCTGCGACGCTGAACGTTCTGCCGTGGCGTATCCTCGGCGTCTTGGAGTTGTTGACCTGCTCCTCAGCGACGACGGCGGCGGCGACGACGTAGAGTGCCTCGTAGGTCGACGTGCGGTCCTTCAATTCGAGGAGGGTTCTCCTCGCCTGGGCGGTGGTCTCTGTCCTGCCCTGCTGCTGTACCGAGAGCTGTACGGCGTTGAGCGCGAGGTCGATGGCAGCATGAGCGAGGCTGGGCGTGGTGCCGAGTGCGGTCGCGAGTCGGATCGCGCCTGCAACGACGAGGCGGGCGTCTTGTTCACTGTAGGTGGTACCTAGCAGTGCATGGTACGCGCGCTTCAAGGTGGCGGGCGAGGACTCGGTCGGTCGACTCGAATGCCACACGAGGCGGGCGACGTGAGCGTGCACGACGGCGTCCTGCTGAGCGGCGGCCAGCTCGAGGGCTTGAGCCCATTCGCCAGCCTCAATCAGCTCGTCTATCCGATCCACTTTGGGCTTCTCTCTGCGTGTGCGTGCGTGTGTGGAAGAGGCGAGAGGAAGGAGGCGCTCCACTCTGGCGACGTTGAAGACTCCCCCTTCCAGCCGACACTCTCTTGCGGGGTGCAGCACACGCAGATGTCCGGGCGGGTGCAGGCGAGCACGAGTCCGACTGTGCAGGTCGTGACCACGCCCGACCTCGACTCGGCGCTCGCGAGGAACCGGTTCCGCTCGCTCGCTCACTTGCTCGAGCCGTTCCTCTCTCAACCGGGACTCGAACGCATACAGACACGCACGCCAGCGACCTACGATCAAGTCACCCACGACCACTTCCCCGTCCGACTCGTCTCGGCCGACCTCCCCGCCGCCTCGGTCGACTGGTTGCTCGACCAAGTCGCTCAGGACATTGCTGCCAATGTCAGCGAGTGGCTCAACGGAGAGGAAACTACGCCCTGGTACGATGCCGTCCGCGACGCCGTCCTCGCGCGGAGAGACCTCGCCCGCGACCTCGACTCGTTCGACTCGCCCCTCGCCACCCTCGTCGCCCTCTCGACCGCCCACCCGGACCCCCTCAACGCCCTCGCCGCCCTCTGGGACCAACACCCCGCAGACCGACTCCGCTTCATCCTGCTCGTGCACGACCACGGGCACCCGGACGCAGACGCAGACTGGACCGACGCCCAGAAACTGCACGACACGATCCGCAAAACGTACGGGTTGCATACCCAACTCGTCCCCCTCTTTTCCGCAGCACCGACCGCGCCCCAGCCCGAGCCGCCAGCGCCCGACGCAGCGTTGGCGATCTGGAACTGGGATGATGATGCCACTCCGCCCTCGACCGCACTCGTCGGCCTCGGAGTCGACGAAACGGGCGGCGGCCAAGGGGATGACGACGCCAAAGAGTCTTCAGCAGCACAAGCCCCATCATCTCACCCGGCAGCCGCCGAACTGTCCACCCGAGACCTGACCGCCCTCGCCACCTTTTCGCGCGAATTCGTCGTCCAGTCCCTCGTGCCCTTCCTCGAACGGACCGCCATCGTCGCGCACGAGCAGTGGATCGCGAGTCGACGCAGCCTCGGTGGCAGGCTGTTTAGCGTCGGGAGGAAATACTTTGGCGGCGGCGGAGGCGGCGGCGGGTCGGGAACGGGAGGCGGCAGCGCGGGTCAGGGTGGCGCGGAAGGAGGGAGTAGGGCTGCGAGTCCTGGACCGGCAGGGGGACGGGAAGGATACAATCCAGCCAAGGGAGTGTGCGTGGCACTCCCTCTCCTCTGCCTCCGCTTCCCGAGAAAACTGACCCAATCAACACATCGGTGCGTGCGCGTCTCTCATTTGCGCCCGCGCAGCTACCACCCGCACTCGCAACTGTCCCAAACGCGCCGCCTCGCCGACCTGTGCCTCGTGCTCGGAGATCCGAAACTCGCCCACGCCGTGTACGAATCGCTCGCCAAGGACTACCGCGCCGACAAAGCCTGGCGCCACGCCGCGGCGGCTACGCGCATGGCCGGCTTGGCGAGCTTGCTCGTCTACTCCTCCTCGGCGGCGGTGGTCGAAGGCTCTTCTTCGGGCGGAGGAGGGGGAGGACCTTCGCCGCTCGGTTCGCCGAACAACAACCCGGACGCGTACCTCGTCGCGGCCTCTTCGCTCTCGCAACTCGCCCCCTCCCCTGCAGATTACGACGCCCTCCGCGCCACCCTCCTCTACTATGAAATGTACCGCTCCCTCACACCCTACGCGAGAGGGGGAAGCGGCGCTTGCTGGAGTCTGGCGAGCGACGCGCTCGTGAGGACTGCGGGAGAGGCGGACGAAGTCGTCAGTGCCGTGTTGCTCGAACAGGCGGCGTTGGCGGATTGGAAGGCGCCCGTCGGGATTTTGGGCGGCACCACAGGTGGTGGAGGCGGGTTGAAGGCGGGCAAGGAGGGGGAGATCAGGGGCAGGCGACGCAAGTATGCTTTCCACCTCGCGATGGCGGCGGCTCGGTACGAAAAATGCGGGATCGTGAGTCGCCTTTCTTCTCTCACCCCTTTTTCCAAGTCTGAATCGCCGGACCACGAGATTGACCCTGGGTTCTGATGACCAAACCGGCCGCGAGCAGAAAGCCCTCTCGAGACGCTGTTTGGGACAAGCCGCCACCTTGTTTCAACCGCTGCCGCCGTCGGTGTCCATCAAGCCCTATCATCCCGAATCGGTCGCCGCGAACGCTGCCAATGCGGAAGGAGCCGAAGACTCGGCGCCGCCGCCTCCTCCTCTCACCGCCTTGCTCGACCCGCGCTTCCCTCCTCCACCTCGACCTCGAGACTCATCCGAGACTCTGTCGCTCATGCCGTGGCTCGCGATCCGCACTTATATGCATCACTCGCTCGCGCGACAAGCGTACACCGTCGGCGACGCGCTCGACGCCGTCGAACACTTTCTCGAGTTGCTCGTCGGGAGTGCGGCGGCGGCGATGATGGACCCGACCGCGATGACGACTGCAGCCGGAGCTGCTGCCGAAACGACGACTTTGACATTGTCGGCGGGCGATTGGCTCGATGACTTTGCGTTGGCCTACTCCCTTCTCGGCGACGACGCCGACCGCCTCGTCAGCGAACGCGGCATCCACCTCCCGATCCGGCTGTTTGACGCCCAAAACGCCAAACTCGCCGAACCTGGTGCCGCTTCTGCAGCCTCCCACGCCCAGGGCGCACCTGCAGTTACCTTGGCTTGGGACGAACTCGAGCAGGACATGCTGCAGCGTGCGCAGTGGCAAGAGACGACGACGACCAGGAAGAAGCGTCCGCGAACCATCTCGCACCGAATCTCGAGAACGAGCGAGAGTCCTACAGCTAGCGGCGCTGCGGCAACGGCAAAGGCGAGCTGGGTCGCTCCGCCCCCGTTCGAGGCCGCAGTCGGGGAGACGGTCATGCTCGAAGTGCCGGTCCGGAACCCGCTCGAGGCTTTCCTCGCGTTGGGAGACGTCAAGGTCGAGATTGAGACGACGGATTTGGAGGGCAAGGTTGGCAGCACTGAAGCGCACGCGACGATGGATGTCGAGCTCGCGCCGCTCGAGCGAAGCAAGGTCAGCTCTCAGTTTGTTGCCCTTTCGATCGAAGCGGACCGTGACTTTGTGCTGATCACGAGAACGTCCTCCCTCCCCAGGTCTACATTCCTATACGGGCTACAACGCTCGGCAAGCTCGTCGTCCGTTCGATCTCGTACCGCTTCAGCGGTCTCTTGCCCGTGTCGGAATCCCTCGCCGAGCGCTGGACGACCCCGACGCCCGCTCGACCGGGCAAACCCTCGGTGCGGAACCGGATCCCGCTCGTCGCGGACGTGCATGCTCCGACGCCGCGTGTGGAGGTCGACTTGAGCGCGCTGCCGAGCAAGCTCTTCCATGGAGAGATGCGGGCTGTCACGGTCACGTTTCGGAACACGGGCAAGACGCCGATCACGGAACTGCACTTCCTCTGCTCTCATCCAGAGGTCGTGTCGACGCTCGCTCCCGGTGCCGAAAGCGCTGGCGACTCTCGCGAAGTCTCGAACGGCATCGACACGCCCCCGCCCGTCTCGCTGTTGCCCTCGGCGCGCGCGTTACAGCCCGGCGATTCCGTCCAGCAAGAGCTCATCGTCCGCGGCGACGCAGCAGGTCGACGAAACCTCCAGTTCCTCCTCGCCTTCTGCGGCGATTCGGACAGCGAAGTCTATGCCGTCACGGGCGTTCACGTGCTGGACGTCTACCCTTCTCTGAACGTGCGGTGTCGCGCGCGAACAACCTTTGCCGGCGACAATCCTTTCCTGCTCGACGTCGACGTGAGTTGGTCCTGCTTCCGTCCGGGTGAAGACGTTACGGAGCTGAGACGATCTTGTTGGCGCAGGTTCACAACTGCGGTTTGCCGGCTGACGATGTCACCATCGAGGGCATCGCCATGTTCTCTCCGACTTGGCGATGCGACGCCGACTCGACAAGTTGGGTGCGGCCAGGGAACCTGGGCTGGCAGCAGAGTACGGCTTTCTCGGTAGCCGTCGCTGGCGCGGAACCGGTGGCCGACGAGATCGACGTCGAGTTTGTCAAGCGCGTGCAGACCGTGCTGCAGGGGAGGGATCCTCCGACCTCGCCGTATCCTCGGATCGCCCTCCTCCGTTCTTCCGTGAGTAGGGCTGACGAGCCGTCCCTGCTGCGCAAGCTGACTCGCTCTCTCTCGACAGATCGGCTCGACCGACGGCTCGAACGAGAATCTGCTGGCTCTGTACGCTGCCTCGCGCCGGTCGCGGGTCAGCGACATTTTCGCCATGATCCCTCGCGATCGCCACGCTCGCCTCTTCCCTCTTTTCTTTTCTCGCGCGGCTTTTCTCGCGGTCCGGGTTACGTCGACAACGCTCGACTTGGCCGGTCCCAAGGCAGCAACCGTCATAGTCCCGCTCGACGCACCGGCGATCGGCTCATCCGCAGGGTCAGCAGGCGCGTTGGCGCTTCAGAAGGCCTTGACGACCGCGCAAGGGTTCGCGGGAGGGTTGTACGAGGAGACCCAACGCGAGCGCACGACCCTCCTCGGCGCCCTCGGATCGATGGAGCTGTCAACGTCTGCGGCTTCGTCGCCGATCCAACTCGACATGCAAGTCAAGACAAACGCCGAGCACGACTTTGCAAACGGGTGAGCACTTTCGGATCGCGGTCTTGTGGGGAGGGCGCTTGACTTGACTGACTCTCGGAATGCAGCCCTCTCTTCCTGCCGGTCCGGTTCTGTCTCCGCAACACCTCTCCCGTTGCGAGCACCACCTTCTCACTCGAGCTCGCAGGTGTTTCCAGGCACGTCGCAAAGCTTGGCTCGATGCTTCGGGCGCGTGCTGACCTTTTTCTCCCTCCTGCGTAGCCACAGCGCCGCTCCCTTCATCGGAGCATTGCGACACGAAGGACGACTCGACCCGCTCGCACTGCATGTGGTGGAGGTGCAAGTGTGGCTGTCTCGCCCGGGGACCTATGTCGTCGGCAACGGTCAGCTTGCCGTCAGCACGCCGGACGCCGCCGGATCGACCTGGCGCATTCGACTCCCTGCGCGGGTCCTGCGGGTACGAACGCCGCCACAAGTCATCGAGGCGGTATCTTCAGGCAGTGCTCAGCCTCTGGTAGATGTGCGAGCGTAGAAACTGCAAACGGATTCGAAGAACATCTGATCTGCTGGACGTTCCTTTCGGGCATTCTCTGCACAGCGCTTCGAATTGCCTGGGAGATTCCCAGCTGAAGCTGCTGCGCGAGGCTCTTGATCGCCGTGAGTCTCACGCGCTACAGCGACGTTGGCGGTGTTGCGCGGCGTGATCCGGTCTTCCTCGGCGAGGGCTGAAATTTGCAGTGGTTCGTCAGCAGGCAGCGGTGAGTGCTCGGGGTTTCCTTCGCTTCTTCCTCCCGCTGGGTATCGGTACTGACTCCTGCTCCCGCGCACAGTGACATCGTCGACGGCAAGAGTGGCCACCTCCTCTCGAACCAGCTTGACTCCAAGGTGCGTTTCCGGGTGGCGGTGGCGTTCGAGCGGACTCGGACTGACTCTCGGTTGCCCCTATAGATGCGCGAGGACCTCGAGCGCCGTATGTCGTGTCTCTATGCAGTTAATCGGGTCAGGATCGCCGATTTTGACCGTTTTGATGCGCGGAAACAGTCAAGAAGATCCGCAACCACAGGGGTCTCCGGACTTACTGGGGCCTTAGGGTTCGCGGTCAACACGTGCGTGGTCTCTTCTGACTCACTCTATACTGTATACTGACGGGTTTTGGGACGTTTGCAGACCAAGACCACTGGTCGTCGTGGAAAGACCGTCGGTGTCTCGAAGAAGAAGTAAACATCTTGCTCTTCGCTTCGCCCGCTGGAATGCACCTGGCTTTTTGTTGGCTCCACAGTTGTGTGTGTGCTCGGTCGCAAGTAAAGAGAGAGGGTTCGGACTCCTTGGGAAAGAGGAGGAGGAAGAGAGCGGTGGGTGGCGAAGGACT
>JAMALC010000227.1:0-26440 GCA_023628275.1 Rhodotorula sp. M30-05A-2 | reverse complement strand
TCAGTTGAGCGAGGAAGAGGAGCATGAAGGACGCGCTGACGCCCATCGACGTTGCTTTGAAGATCTGTGAAAAGATGCGGCGTCAACGCGAGTGAACAGCGCCCGAATAGAAAAGCCGAGAGAACACACCCTCGAAACGCTGCCGAGGACGTTGCGCATGTTGGCGAGCAAGATACCGCCGATGAGGGCGAGCCCGATCATTCTCGACCACGTCGCAATGTCCAACTCGATGTTGAGCAACACGGCGAGGCGCGTGAGCAACGAGGTCAAGAGGTCCGTCCCCTGCGCCGGGACCGTACCCGGGTCGGCACCGTCGAGCCTCTGATGGCTCTTGCGCGAGTACCCGAAAATCAAGTTGACGCAAGACTGTCGAGCTTCGTTGTCAGTCTTTCCAGTGTTTGATTCGACCACTGGTACAGAACAGAGACGCACGATGAAGACCCTCCAGACGCAGTAGAGGCTGAACAGCCAACCGACCATGAGCCACGCGCGACCTTTCCAGCTCCGACCGAGATCTCGCGCCGTCTTGCGTTTCCGCAACCGCGCAACGTCGTCGGCCATCTGTCGCTCCAGCTTCTCGAGCGCGCCGACTTCCAGCTCGAGGTTCTTGAGCTGCGCAGCGGCCGGGGTCGAGGACGTCCATCGAGCGAGGAGCGATCGCGATGCGGCTGCATCGGCTTCTCGCTCTGCCGACCCCTTTGCAAGCTCCAGAGCCCGGATGCGCTGCTGGAGATCGTGGCGGGTCCGAACGTGTGCTCGCTCGGCTTGAGCGATGTGTGCGTCGGTGACCGCCTCCCTGCGTGGTTCGTCTCGTCAGCATGATGTGTTTCTCCTCTTTTCGATGGGATCGACATACGCAGAAGATACGGATCGCCATTCGTACGCTTCCCAGGCGGTATTGACTGCTCCGCCGCCTGATAGGGTGGCGATCAGCACGACTCCTGGCACGCAAATGCGAGAGAGTAGGCTGTTGACGACGCCTGTCCGTTCGAGAAAGGGACTCTGTCAGCGTGGTTCCGTCTCGACTGAAGGCAGATGGGACTCGCCGAAAGAATGTGAGCCCTCTGTGACGAGCTTGTCGGCGACGATCGAACCGACTTCGTAGAAGAAGAACAGGTAGGTGCCGAACGGGACGAGCGTGAAGGCGAGGGTGCGGACAGCTCCGGAGCGGGAGCGCTGAGTCAGGAGGAGGCACAGGCCGAACGGAATGAGGAAGACGATGAGGGCGAGGAGGGTGAGGAGGCTGAAGGACCAGTTCTGGCGTCGGGCCCTGCAGACGGCAAGCTGGATCAGCTGAAGGAGCTTGGCGCCTACACGACGTGGAGAAGGTTCTGCTTACTCTTCGCTTATAGCATCGCCAAAGAGCAGGAGCGTAAAGAGCATGCTGCTCTCGGAAAACGCGAGGCAGAACAAGGCCGAAGCGAGTCGCGAGTACGTCCTGCTCGACGCGGTTCGGCCGGAGTGCGAGTCCCGCCTTTGCATGTCGACCGCCGAGCTCTTGCGCGTGCTCGTCGGCAGCAAGGGCGAGTTGGCGCTGTCATCTCGCGCAGCAGCGGCTGCCCCACCACCCGTAAAGACGCCGTTCTCTGCCTCGTCGAGCCGTACAGATGCGCCGTCTTGACCGTCATCCTCTGCAGATAGTCCGTCCTCGCGAATGACGTCCTTCAAGCCAGCAAGGAGGTACGCGTTGACGTAGTGTCGACACGCGAGAAAGTAGACAAACCGGACGCAGGTCAGCAACCCCGACTCGAGCGCGACCGAGTGCGCCGGGCCAGACTGCAGCCGAGCTGACACGGCGCCGCTCATGTCCTTGCAGAGCCGCCCTGCTGGGGTTCCGAGATTGGCGGCAGGAGGCCAACCTCCTCCGGGTCTCCGAAGCCCTTTTCGTTTTCGCGGCACGTGCAGCAGTTTGCTGTCGCGAAACGTTTGCTCGACGAGGACGAGCCAAAGACGGGAAGTATTAGATGCGAGTACGGGGGTTGCAAAATGCTACAAGTGGAAATATCGTCACAGGGCGACGGTCAGCGGGTGAGACCTATCTGGGCTCTTCCCCTTCGCCATCTTCCACACGGCCTTCGGTCCTTGCCGGAGCGGCTTCGGAGGAGTCGAGAGAGGCTGGCGCCGCCTCGACAGGTAGTGGAGCAGCGGTCTGAGGTGCTGGCGGCGCGGGAGGCGCCTGAGCGGCCTGTCCGGGCGCAGCGGGAGGGGGAACCGGCGGCGCGGCATGTATCGCCGCCGCCTGACGTTGCTCTGGCCGGTGCCGGAAGTACAAGAGCCATCTGCGGAAACGCAGTGTCGTCAGATCTAAGAGACAGTGCGAGGAGAAGCGCTCCGACTCACGCAAGCAGCATGGAGAGAGCAACGATCGCGACAGTCCCGCCGAAATCGCCTTCGTCCTCGAGGTAAAACTCGTCTTCTTCTCCCTCGCCACGGGCATTACCTCGAGTCCGGTAGCCCTCCCACTCCATCGGGTCCTCCTCGCCTTCAAGCGCGCGACGGGCCGCACGTTCGGATCCCCCGCCAGCACCTTCGCCGGCACCCGCCTCGGCCGCTCCCGCCTCGGCTGCTGCAGGATCTTGACCGTGTGCATGAATCGCCTCCGGCTCGGGTCCAGGGTTGACTCCCCAGTTCCGCTGGATATCTCGCCACGCGCGCCCAAAGTTCCACAGCCCATGTTCGGCAAAGCCCGCGCCGACGCCGTCCGGGTCCGGATCGCGCCCAAAGAGGCTCAGGGCACGGAGTTCGTCATCGCCCGACTTGGTGATGGCGTGATAGAGCGCTCGGGCATACAGGCCGATGAGCGAGAGGGTCGAAGGGAAGAAGGCGTCGGTCGAAGTCTCGAGCGCCATGTCGTAGTTGCGCTTGGCGAGGTGGAAATCCTGCCCAGCACGGACGTCAGCGCGGACCCGAGCCACAACGACTGTCAGCGCGGACCCGAGCCACAACGACTGTCTTTTTTTTTCGGAATGGTTTGCTCCTCACCTGCGGAACGCCTTTACCGACCTCGTGCATCCATCCCAAGTTCCACATCGCCATTGCCGAAAAGCGCGTCGTCGCCGCGCTCTGATAGCACCCGGCCGCTTTCTCGAGCTGCGGGACGCCATCTTCTGTTCCGAGACCGGCATAGTAGTAGTCCCCCATCTTGACCAGCGCGTCGACGTTGTCTTGCGCCGCCGAGCGCGTCCAGTAAGTCAACGCGAGGCGGTCGAGCTGCCGAACGGCCGGAGTGGCAGTCCTAGGGGGAGCGTCGAGAATCGGGAGACGCAATCGTTTCTTGTCTGCGGAAGCGGGGGAAGCGAAAGAGTCAATACTGAGGAGCGGGTGAGAGGGCATCGCGGGAAATGCGAGGGGGCGCACCCGAGTCGAGGATCCATGCGACATTGCTCTGCGCGACTTCGTACCCTCGTTCCGCCATCATCCAATACCCAAGCAGCGCCGTCCGTAAGTCCCCTCTCTCGCGGGCCCGCTCCGCCTCCCACCAGACTTCATGGTCCCAATCGCCGCGTTCGGCGACGCGCTTGTAGAACGAGACGGCGACGGGGCACGAGTCGGTCGAGGAACGGGCGGCGAGTTCGGCGAGGTAGTAGTACGCTTGGAAGGTGTCCGGGTTGCGCATCGAGTCGGACCGGATCGCGTGCTCAAAGTAGGTATTGGCGAGCACAAAGTCGCCCATGCCTGTTTTTTCCGCGAACGTACCACAAACAGCGAGGTCAGCTTGATCCGCGTTGCGCGTCGCATGGAGGAAGCGGAAAAGCGATTTTCTCACCAAAGTGGAACTTGCCGAGGTTGACCTGCGCCTCGGCCAAGTCTTGCTGAGCGGCGGCATGAAACAGCATGTTGGCTTTCTTCAAGTCGCGTTCGACGCCGAGTCCGTCGCGGTACATGATGCCGAGACCGTTGTTCGATTCGCGGTCGCCCTGCGGCCGCACGGAGTTCGAGCTCGTATCAGCATGCACAACCGGACTCGCACGGTGTTGTGATCCGGGAGACAAAAAAAGCGCCGCACCTGCTTCTGCCCTCGCGCGAACCACAAATGCGCCTTTGCGTAATTGACGGGCAACCCTTCCCCGCGGAGGTACATCCTGCCCAAGTAACCCGCCGCCAACCCCGCCACCAACGTCGAGTGATGATCGAGCTTGTCGTTCTTGCGGTCCTTGGCCGGGTCAAAGTACCCGATCCGCGGCGCCGCGCCCGTCTTGGACTTTGTCGCCGTCGTCGCGACGAGGGGGCCCTGCGCCGGATCCCACGTCGCTTCGCGCGGGTCGGAAGGCCACAGCCTCCTCGCGACGCGGAGGAACCACTTGCTCGCGCGGTGGAAATCGCGCCCGCCGTCCCACAACCCATCGGCCGGTCCCGCCCCGAGCCGAGTCGGCTGCAACCTCCCGCGCTGAACGTCGCGTGCTCCTCCGAGCCCGCGCGCTCCAAACCCTTGGTAGTACAACCGCCCGAGCCGGTACTGGTACGAGACGTCGCCATGCTCGGCGTGGAAGAGGTGATACTCGATCAAGTCGTCCCACTCTTGCTGCGTCTGGGCGTTCGAACCCCCCGTCGTCAACGAAGGCCGTGCCGAAGAGGCTCCCGGACCGTAGGGACCTCCTTCGAGGTCCGAGAGGCGGATCTTGGGCGGCGGGAGGTGTCGCCCGCCGGGCGGGCCGGCGTTGAAAGACCGGAGCGCGGCGTCGGCCGCCGACTTGTACCAGCCGAGCGCGTCCTTGCACGACTGCTTGGTCCCGATGCCAGCCCAGTACCGGTACCCGACCGTCATCGAAGCCGGTACGTCGCCCGACAAGGCCGCAAACGTGTAGTGCAGCAGTGCCTGCGGGCCGTCACGTCAGGTCCTCCCTTTTTCGTTCGCGCCTTCAGAGAACAATGACCCGCAACTCACACTGCCTTGGTGTCCATCTCCTTCGAGCCCGCCCATGGCGTTGCCATAGTTGCTCCCGTACAGGAAGCCGAGCTTGTACTGCGCGTCGCCCCGACCGTGCAATTCCGACGCCTGGGTATAATACTCGACGGCTTGCTGAGGGTCCGCACTGAGCCCGGATGCTCCAGCCTAATGCGTGAGGGAAGAAAAGGTCTCAGCTTCTGCATCTCGAGTGGAGCCGAACCGAGCCATTCCAGGGCCAGTGGGAATCGCCGAGACTCACGAGATAAAGATCGCCGAGGAGCGAGAGCGCGTCGGACGAGCCCGCCGCGGCCGCCTCTTCAGCGATCGCAATCACTTCTCTCCACGCCTCCCTCAGTTCGTCGGGCGTGAGGACGACGTTCCCTTTGAGCGCCGAGGTCTGCAGCTTTTCCTTCCATCCGGGAGTGGCGGCGCCTCCTCCCGTCTCGGCCGTCGCAGCCGCATCTGTGCGCCCGCTCGTTCTGCGTGAGCTCTTTGCGCCGAGATGTTCGATCGCATACTTGAGGCGCTCGATCAGGTACTGGACAGTCGTCGTCTCTTTGCGATGCGCCGATCTGCGACCGAGCAGGTGGCCGCTCGCACTCGCCACTTTTCCGGCCACGGTCCGGACGCGCTGGAGGACCGAACCCGTGACTGGCCCTTCGAGGCGAGCCCGTATCCGATCGATTCCGGTGGCGTTGGGGGCGAGGTGGATCGAGTAAGGGGTAGGTGGGGGGAGCGGCGAATGGGCCGTCAGCGAGTCGAGGAGCGACAGGGCGTGGTTGTACAAGTCGTCGGCTGAATTGGTGCCGTTTCTCGATTGCACTGCGCGCAAGTCGGGAGGCAGGCTGGGCTGTAGCGGCTGTTTCGCATCATTGTCGTGCGATGTGGAAGCTGCCGGATCTCGGTCCGCCCTGCCCTCCTGCGAGGTTTTGCCCTTTGCGAGGGTCGCTCCCTGCGAGACTCCGAAAGTGATCTGCTGCTGCTGCTCTGGTCCGAGTTGTTGTGCGTTGACGACTGCGCAGGCGATCCGAGGTGAGTGAATGACCGAGAGGAGGGGGAAGGAGGAGTGGACAGCGGGGGGCGGGCATACCGAGAGCGACTGCGACGAGTACGCAGGCTCGACTGGACAACTTCATCCCCTCCGAGCGTCCTCCAGCTCAAGTCTAGAGTGCAGCTGACCGAGGTGGTGCACTTCCCGCCCTTTTCGCAGGTCAGACTCTGGTTGTCACTCTATACACACACACACACGCACACGCTCGGGGGAGCAGAGGCTGATTCGAAGGAAGGCAGAAGGGAACAACGCTATGGACTCGACAGAACCACCCGCAGGCGCAAACGCAGTCGAGGCCGTCAAGCAGTACAACCGCGTACGTGCCTCGCCTCACTCTCCACTCGCAGCACAGCTACACACGGCGCACGCTCTAGTCTGACCTGTATAGCCATCTGCGACTGACCACCTCCCCGTTTCCGCCTCACCTGCTCGCCTCGCCTCGCCTCGCCTCGCTCGGTCAACCTTGATGCCTCTCGCTTTCTCGGAAACCCCTGGCGTTCCCGGAAACGCAACAACGTGCCCTACAGATCTTTCAAAGCCAACTCGGTATGCCTCGTCCCTGTTGTCTCAACGCTATATCCGACCGGGCCGACTGACCACCCGTGCTGGGACTCGTGACCGCAGACCGGACAACGCCGTTCCCTCTGTACCGGTGGGGCTCGTCCGTCGCCCTCTTCCTCCTCTTTGCCCTCCGCATCTTCTGGGTCCAGGCATACTACATCGTCGCATATGCGCTCGGGTGCGTCTGCCTTCTTTCTCGCAGCCAACCAGGATCTCACGCCGACTGACCGCGTCGTCCCGTCCCGCCTTTTTTTCTACCTGCCACCTTCGACGAACGTTGTCGCGCGCAGCATCTACCTCCTGAACCTCTTTCTCGCCTTTATCACTCCCAAATTCGACCCGGCGCTCGAGGCCGACCTCGCCGAGACGGACGCAGAAGAGGGCGCGCCGACCTTGCCGACCAGTAAAGGCGACGTGCATGAGGATGGAGAGTTCCGCCCGTTCATCCGGAGGCTACCAGAGTTCAAGTTCTGGTGCGTCTGCCTCCTCCTCCTCCTCCTCCTCCCCCTATCTCCCTGCCTCGAAACCTCGGCGCCTGCCCCGATGGCTAACACGTGCGCCCATCCAAAACCCTGCAGGTACAGCGCGACAAAGGCGATCACGCTCGCCTTTTTCGCCGCCTTCATCCCCGTCTTTGACGTCCCCGTGTTCTGGCCCATCCTCGTCATGTACTTCTGCATCCTGACCTTTATCACGCTGCGGCGCCAAGTCGCCCACATGCGCAAATACAAGTGCGTCCCGCAACGCGTCTCCATCCTCGTCCTCCTTCTTCCTCTTCAAAAAGTTCCGGGTGTGCTGACCTAGTGGGCGAGTCTGTTGCGCACAGATACCTCCCGTTCGATATGGGTCGGAAATCGACATACGGTCACTGAAGCGAGGAGGCGGACGACGCGCGCGCAAAGCTAGAAGAACACGAACGGACACTCTAGGGCTAGGGATCGGATCCGAACGGGAAGCAGGGGGCACACATTGTTTGCACGTCGCTCGGCCAGCCAGCACTTCGAGCTCTTGCAAGGATTTTGCATCTTTTTGACCCGAAACCCGCCCCGCGCCGATGCCAACCTTGTGTTTGCAATCCTGAAAGTCCCTCCCCGTACACTTGGGTCGTCATCTTCTGTGCGGTGGCTCAACCCGGATCGGATCGCTCGTTCGTCTCCGTCCGATCAGAGGGACCGTCGGGGCAAAAAGCGTGCTACGTTGCGCCGCCCGGCGCTCCTCAGTCTCGCTCTCTTCGGAAGACTGCCTCTCCTCAGAGCGGAGCAAAGCTCTCTCCGAGGCTACGTTCAGTCCGTGCGCGTTTCGCAGTCGCCCGTGGCGCTGTTCACGGATGAGCAGGAACAGGCATCAATGACACGCTGGCAGCCGACCCGAGGACTATTGAGGCTGGCGACGTACCTGATTTGTGGCTTTTTTCGGCAGGCTTTGATACTGGTCACGGTCTTCTTGCGAACGGCGCGAGTCATCATCCCTCGCGGATGGTCCAGTCTGTTTGCGCCACCACCTGCACGGGCAATCAGATCTTTAGTCCCCTTTGGAACGGAGTGGGAATGGGCACCGCGGCAAGCTGCAGCCAGACGCACCAGACGAGCACAAGCAGCAAGACGAGCGCGATCAGGATCCCGATCAAGCCGAGGTAGAGGTTCGTCCGGTCCGGACTTGACGCGTTCGTACTTGCCGACCTGGGTGTAAAGAAAGGAGGGGCTCGGTCAGCGAGTCTGCGATCTCCGAAGCGTCAAAGGCACGAGAGAGCCCAAACAAGGAAAAAAGAAAACCCTAACTGACGAGGGGGTCGCTGGCTCGGCAGTCGCAGTCGCAGACGCTGCAGCAGGTGAAGTTGTCGGAGCTGCCATTGTTTCCGGCGTGGGAGCGTCGTTCGTCGTAACGACAGAGGAGGAGGACAACATGGTGCCAGATTCGCTCAAGGGCGTATTGGTCGTCGATTCCGGAGCATAAGACGACTGAGGTGGCGCCGTCGGAATCCGTCTGCGAATGTTCTGAGTGTGGTCAGCTCGGCGAGCCTCTTTTGAGTTATGCGAGACCGTGTTCGTGTAGTACGTACCCAGATCTGGTACCGGTAGTGGTACTGGTTGTCTTCTCCGCAATCTTGACCTCGTTATCGTTGCTCTCCGAATAGGTTCCTACCGTACCACTAGTTGCTTGCTCCCTCGTCTTGCTCCCGCCAGTCTTGCTGCCGGTGTCGCTCGGGTCGGCCTTGACCCGCACAGGGATGTGCGGCGTTTTCGTGCTCGCTCCGCTGCTGTCGTACACGTAGAATTGGACTTGATCTGTCGCGCGCGCCAGGAACGAGAGATCAGCTCCCGCATTCCAGGTCCCTCACGATGAGCCCCGGTGAGCAGTGCCGCCGCACCTCCATCTTTCACTCCTTGTGCGGTCCAGGTGTACCACGTGTCGGCAATGCTTTTCGACTCGCTGGATTCGTGAGAGTTGACGAGTCTGACAGCGATCCCTTCGGGTCAGCTGCTCAACTCGACTCCGACATTCAGAACGATCAGCGAATCGGAACATACATTCTGACTGTATACGTTGCTTTACCTCCCCTGCAGACCGACACCGAAAACCGAACGCGCGTTAGCCGGGGCGGTCAAGACCTTCTGACTGCCATTCGGGACTCACGACCAGCTAATCGTCACTCGAGACTCCGGCTTGATCCTTGTCGGCGCGGAGATGGACATGTCCTCGCCGGCGAGGACCGAATGCGCCGCGACGAACATCGTCAAAACGGCGATCCAGAGTCGACATCTCGACGGGAGCATTAATTCCTCGGCCCGGCGTCTCGGAGCTCTCGCCCTGGTTTCTTCTTCTCGCTTCTCTCCAGAAGGAGATAGCGTAAGGCGAACTCTTCAGCGTAGTGGAAGGGTGAGCGATGTCGTTTCGCGATGTGGATATGTGGACAAGTTGAAAGGGGGTCCGCGGACAAGCCGAGGGAAGAGTGTCGCGTTCCGATGCCTAGCCCGCGCATCTAGCTCGGTCGCGCAGAGCATACCGGTAGGAAGTCCGAGCGGCAGAGGTATAGCGCAAGCCACGAATTTGATCATACGCAGTGTCGAAGGAGAACCATGAGATCGGGATCGGAACCAACAAGCACGTGAGGAAGCAGCACAGAGCAGACGGACCCAGCGGGGGTGCCTTCCGTGCGTCTGTACATGCATTTCTAGCCGATCTGGCGTGTAACGAAAGCTCGGCAAGTCAGCGTCGGGGATCGGAGGTAACCGCGAGAAGATGCGAGGAAAGCGGCGAAGACGAGGCGAATTCTCTCTCTCGCCCTCTCCTTCAACAGCGCCTGCCATGAGTTTGACGCGCCTGCAGAGCCAAGTCGTGGAGTGGGGTGCGCGAGTTCCATCAAAACGCTGCTCTGCCTGTTTCGTGATGCTGATTCCCCATCGGTCAACTCGCAGCCTCCGACTGCCCTTTGACGACGCTCGCGCTCGCACTCGTCGGCGCAGGATGGCTCGGTAGCTACGTCCTCAGCTTCACGCGCATGCTGGTCGATCTCGCTCGCCCTGGAATCCCGGTCCGTCGATTTGTTCCGAACCCGTTTCTCCTCATCAAGGGCCGACTGACCCGCTCGAGAAACAGCTGTCTCGCTTCGGCGCAAAGAAGGGCGCTTGGGCGGGTGCGTTACATCTGGCTCTGTTTGCCCGAGGCTACCCAAAACTGACGTCGCTTCCTCATGCAGTCGTGACGGGTGCGACTGCCGGTATCGGCCGCGACTTTGCTCTCCAGCTCGCCGGAGCCGGTTTCAACGTCTTCCTCGCAAGTCGCACCACGAGCAAGCTCGAGGAGATTGCCAACGAAATCAGTAAGCTCGCCGTGCTCGCGATCGGGTTCTATGCTTCGCCGCTGACTTGTGATCCCGATTAGCCGCCAAGTACCCGAACGTCAAGACGCAGATCCACGCGATCGACTTTTCCGCTCACGACGCGGACTACGCCCAGCTCAAGACTGTCCTCGACAAGCTCGACGTTGGCGTGCTCAGTGAGTCGCTCCCCTCCGGTCACTGTGTACCCCTGATTGACCGAGCGTCTTGCCCCGGCATGCGAAAAGTCAACAACGTCGGCAAGAGCTACGACGAGCCGATGTACTTCCAGGACTTGCCGGACCAGGACATGATCGACATTGTCGAGATCAACGTGTGCGTTCCAAGCCCGATCACGTTGCCCCTCTGGGGTCCGGTGGCTGACTGACAAAGCTGCGAAACAGCAACGCGACGCTGAAGGTCACCAAACTCGTCGTCCCCGGAATGATCTCGCGCAAGCGCGGACTCATCCTCACGGTCGGATCCTTCGCTTCGCTCATCCCCTCCCCGCTCCTCGCCGTCTACTCCGGCAGCAAGGCCTTCGTCTCGACTTGGTCGCAGGCGCTCGGCAGTGAGCTCAAGGGCACGGGCGTCGAAGTCGAGCTTCTCAACACCTACTTTGTCGTGAGCATGCTCCTTTGCATGGAAGGGCGCCCTTCCTCCCTGCTGACGACGGCTTGTGCAGGTCTCGAAGCTCAGCAAGATCCGCAAGAGCTCGTGGATGATTCCGACCCCGAAGACTTACGTCCGTGCGTCAGACTCGCTTCGCTGCATGCGATATTCTCGATCAAGAAGCAACAAGACTGACGCGAGTTGATCTGCAGGTTCGGTGTTGTCCAAGATCGGCGTGCAGGGCGGTGCTGTCGGTCAGCCTCACATCTCGACCCCTTACCACGGCCACGCACCGGTCCAGGTACGGACGAATGTCGCTCTCTGCACCCTCACGAGTGATCCTGACCGCCCTCTGGGCAATCTTCGCGAACAGTGGGTTGTCGACCACCTGTTCTCGCGCTCTTTCTGGCTCGACTACAACCGCAAACTCCACCTCGACATCCGCCGGCGCGCGATCCGTAAGCGCGAACGCGAGGCGGCCAAAGGCGTCAAGGCGCAGTGAAGTGTGACGCTGGATGCGCAATGAGGGGGGATGAGCCTCTCGGCGTGGCACCCAAGGCGGTCAAAGTGAGGAGGAGGTGGCAGCATCTGGGTTAAATGCGCTCCATTGCAACCGTCGGGCTGAAAGATTGCACTGATCGGAAGTACGTGAGATGCTGTACGGTACTGTACGAGGACGTCCTGCGGCGAACGAAGCCCCCCACCAAGCTTCAGCCCAGCAGCGGTCACTGGGCGAACGACTCGCAAAACCTTAACATGTCTTGTCGTTGCTGCATACACGACGCACGGCCCGTACATACGTTCGGCCTTGCCTCGGTCGGGCAGTATCTCTAGCTCTAGCGCGCCGCTTGCACAAAGTCCGGGTCAGATTCTTTTTGGGCAGCAGCTGAGCTCGACTCGGCTCGAGCAGAAGATCAGCGGTCACAAGCCGGTTGCGGCATTTTCGCGGGGCCCAGCGGCGGCGGCATATCGCGCTCTCGGACCAGCTTGCCTTCCACTACAGCGCGCTGTACACAGGCTGTCCAGACCTGTACATACTGGGGTCATCCTGCGGCGTGTTCGCGATATAACACAGCGCCCGGCTCAGTCTCTTCCGGGCCGACCGCCGCGCGCGCGGTGACTTTTTGATCGAATCTTCGCCCATCGTCGACATCCGGTGCGAGGTGCACGCGGGTCCTGTCGACAGCGTACAGTACACTTGAAAAGTCCGACATTCGGATCGCGAGCAGGCCATGGATTCGCCGGCCACCCACACAGCCGCGTCGAACGAGGCGTCGACTTCGCAGAGCGCTGCTCCACGGCCCGCTCATCCGCGTTCACATCGCCGGAAGGATGGTCAACCTCCGAGGCCGCCAAACGCCTGGATCTGCTATCGCGCAGCACGTTCGCAAGAACTCCGCGCCCAGCCAGAGTATGCGCGCGTCGCCCAGTCAGAGATCTGTGAGTTCGCAGCTGTTGTGCCCAAACTTTCCCAGCCGGATCAGGATGCTGCGGCTGCTGACACTGGGACCCCCTTGCCGCCCATCCGGTACTCGACCGCCAGCGAAAATCATCGCACGGTTGTGGAGGGATGAGGACCCTGCAGTTCGCCGGAGCTACGAGTTGGAGGCGCAGGAGTTGAAGCGGGTCCATCGCGAGCAATATCCAGGTGCGCGGGGCTCGTCAAGGATGGTCCACTGCAGGCTCACTGACCGCCAGGTACTACTCCGACAGACTACACATACAGCCGAAAAACATCCAAAGCGTCGTCGGCCATGCGGCCCGGCCGGTCCGCCGCTCAAGGGAGGATCTCGTCAGAGGAGGATGCACCCTTGCCGGACTCTTCCGGTTCTCGCCTGGACACAGCGCCTGCCGCATATTCCCAGCGCTCGCTGCCGCCATTAGCTCCGCCGGCTCCTAGCGCAGCAAGCGCAACGCCCGCCGACTACCTCCCCCGCCTCGATCCTTATCCGTACCCACTTCGCTTCGCAACCGATACTGCGCCGCAAGGGTCCGCAGCGTACGCGCCGTCTCTGGCGGATTGGGGGTCTCAGAAGTTCTCGATGCCTCCTCCTTCGCCTTCGGCAAGGCAACCCGTGGCCGCCGTTCGCCCGCCGGCGCCACCAATCGCGCATCAGAATTACCCTCCCCCTCCCCCGCAACACCACCGATACCCGAACGTGACTGCACAAATGACTCCACACTATGAGAACGGTGCCGTGCCTTCGTACCAGCCGCTGCAGTCGTATGCCAACTCCTCTTACGACTACCGCCCCTCTCAGGCACATCGTGCGATTCCGATGCAGCCTGCGCCCGAGCAGCTCTGGAGGCACGGCGTCGAGGAAGAGGCCCATGCCGCGTTGCCTTGGTCAAGCTTGTATTAAGCGAATGCACGTATCGTAATCTATGCCTGTCCACCCTCTCTGCTTTGCTGCTGCCTCAGCAAGCGAGCCCATGCGTCCTCGATCGCGTCCCAGAGTTTCTCGTCGCCGAGACGAAGGGCAGCCACATTCGACCACAGCGCGCGTATGCGGAGCAGCGCGCGCTCCGCCTCCTCCTGCGGCCCTTGCGGGTCCGAACCGTTCGAGATTGGGCCGCAAGATCGAAGACCGAGCGTTTCGAGCAGTCGCGAGGTCGAGCCAAGGTAGACAAAGTCGTGCAGAGGAGCCCATGCTGACTTGTATGGGACTCTGAGGGAAAAGGTCGGCAACATGATGAAGGGCTCAGTCGTTTCGGGCTCGAGGATGTCGTCGTCGGGCGGCTCGAGTAAGGGCGCAAATATCCCGGACCCTGTCGCTGCCCAGACGAGGCCGTGCGTGGGAATCTCTTCGATGTCTTCTGTGTCGTCGAAGCTGATGACGAAGACATGGGTCGGGACCGGGAGATCAGGCGGAGGGAGAACTTCTCGGACGTGCTCGCCGCGAGAGCGAAGGACCGTCGTCTCTCGGACCGCGAGGAGTAGCTCCTCTGCTGCAACAGCACTCTCGTTAGCGCGACAGTAAGCAGCGCACCTTAACAACATGAAGCTCACACAGGTTGTGCAGAACGTCGCGCACGAATTCGACGGGAACTCGCTCGCCGTCGAAGGGCAAGTACTGCGGACCGAGCGAATCGAATCGAGGTCGTGCCGGAATCTGCGCCAGGCGGTACGCTTCTCCAGCGACGAAGGACGAGTAAGTCGCGGCCATTGTAGATCGGTCCGACTGGACTTCGGTCGTATTCGCAGCGGGCATTGCGCCCCGAAGCGTCTAGGTTTCAACGAGGAGGCAGAATCGGTACGTTGCGCGAGTCGATGCCGTGTCGGGTGTACTTGCTGTGCATGAAGTCGGTATGGAAGCCTGTATGTAGCGGAAGACATGTTCCGGGGCGCAGGGCCGGCGGCTTCAGAAAGATCGTCGCTCGGGAAGCGTTTGCCTCGTCCGGCGAGCAGCAGGGCTCCTCTCTCCATCGGTGTCTTCCCCAAAGTGCTCTGGGGTGTGCGCATCGCTTGCCGCTGGCAGTACCTGCTCGTCCCCCGTCCCGACCTGCTTGCCCCATTCGTATGGGAAACGGGACCGTTCCCGCGCGACACTTCCTTCCCAGCCTCGGCACCGACAACGACGTTGTGGAGCCGTGTGCTGTGCATGAGCCAGCTGCGCAGGGCGGCAACCTCCTCCGAGTCTGGCAGCGCAACAAGCCGTTCGTGTCCGCAAGAGCGCAAGGTGCGAATCGCCCGCGCAGCGTTTACCGGCGTGTCGATGACGACGCGGCTGGTGAAACGGCGGTACACCAGCGTCAATGACCTTCTTGTGGCGCCGCAGAGGGCCAATGAGACTCGCCAACTGCACGACATGATCGGTTTCGTGCCGGCGAGCGACAGCCAGGCCTCTGAGCAGAGCGGCACAGGATCCCGCCGAAAGCAACGAGCATTGCCACTGCGAACCGGGAACAGCAGACGTGCGGCGCTTTGTACTGACCTCGCCGACGCAATGTGCAGGATCCAACGTCGAATGCCGACCGTCCGAATCATTTTGCTCGTCCTCGGTGGCGGCGAATGCATCGCCGCCGTCACAGATGCAACCGAATTGTCCGACGTCGTCGTCATGAAAAGTTTCAAAAGCTCAAAGTCGCCAATGAAGCAGTATGTGCTGTGAGAAGCTTTGATCAGGGCACAGAAGCGCTGGTGGCCGTGCAGCGCGATCGAGTCGCAGGATGCCCCAGGGAGGATCCCTTCCGCCCGTCGAGGTCGGTTGACCACAGCTTCAAAGGCGCGCGCGCCGCTTCGCTCTAGCCAGCGGACGATCCGTCTGCTTGCGCACTCTCTCCTGTCCCGGGTTTCCGATCGACGAGGTCGAGCTGGCGCAGTTGAATGAGGGCGAGAAGGAACCGGCGCTGCCAGCAAAGCCAACCGGCGCTGCCAGCAAAGCCTCCTTGGATTCCGACCTCCGCCTGCCTGCAGCAGCTCAATGGTCCTGCGCAAGACTCTCTTCGACATGAACACCCCCGTGACTTCAACCTCAAGCCAGTCCGTGGCCACGGCCGACCCGCGTCAACACATCAGTCTCGAGACGATCGGAAACGATGCCGGCTCCGTTCTGCGACCTCGACGTGCTGCTCTCCGCTTGTACGTCACGAAGAAACAACTGCTGGTATCCGGACGCTTCTAATCCGAGGGAGGCGGCGACCACGGTGCTGTGCTTGCTTTGGGAGTCGCTCTTACGATGACGGCAGGCTAGCTGGAAACACCACCAGCGGACTAGAGCGCCGAGAATTGAAGTCCAGCCTCTCCCTTACTACCTCGCCGTGTACGAAACGCTCGCGTTCTGAGCCGTCTGCGAGACCTTGCGACGCGGTTGGCGGTGGGCAGTTCAGCTCTGTTCTGCGCTCGCGCTCTTCCCACGGCGGGCCGGACATCCCTGAGGGTTCTGCCGTCTCGGACCTTCATATAGGCAGATTGCCTCTGCGTGCAAGCAGAGACAAGGACGCGAGATCCTTGTTGCGCAAAGTACTCGAGGCAGACGGTCTGCATCTGATCCGACGGCGGGTTCACAATATTGCAGATTTTTGAAGCGGCTGCAATTCTTGCGTTTCCAGAAAGATCTAGCTAGAGCGTGTCTGCTCTCTATAGTCCGGCCCAGAGATAAGGAAAGGAAATCAGTCGTCGCTTCGAATCGTCGTCCAACTTTGTCGCCGACAACTCCGCGCTGCTTCCGACGCACGGCAGACGCTAGTCAGCGAGTTACAGAACTCGACGCGTGTACTGCAGACGTGCAGCTCTGCCTGACCAGCCGTACCTTCAAGAGCCCGCCTGCGAGGTCATCGCTCTTCGACCCGCCAGGATGGCAGCGACTGCGCCGTACACAACAGCGAGCGCGTTCCTGGAGCATGCGTCGACTGTAGAAGGGCTTACCTATACCGTGCCGACCTCGGCACCCGTCGACGAAGTCGCACCGGCGCCGCTCCTCGACCAGCAGGACCACGCCTTGTACTCGTCCGCCTTCTTCCCGAGAGAGGACACGGGCGGGAACACGACTGGCTTTGTTCTAGCGCGGGTGATCGAAGACGCGTACGCCCTCGAGTTGCGGTGGTGCGCCTTCTCGCGGACTGGACCCGAGGGCGCTTCCCAGCTGGTCCAGCAGCAGGGCGGCAGTCTCCCGGCCAACGCTTTCGCAGAACTCGACAGCCACCCTGGGACCTTGCCACCAGTCTCCTTCGTCTTCCCCTCTCGCCTCGTCCCGAATCCGAGCCTCGTCGTCCTCGAAGCGACGCGCGATTCGAGTCGACAACTCCAACTTCTCTGCGTCACCGAAGCCGGCTACCTGTACACCCTCACCTTTCCTTTACCGAGTCTCTTCTACGCCACCGATGCGCTCAATGAGGGCAACTGGAGCGTCGAGAAGAAGATCGAATCGCTCGAGGGTCGGACGCCCATTCTCATGCACGCAATCGACGAGGACCGCGTCGCGATTGCGACCGCTGAAGGACAGCTCATCTGTGCCGAGTTGACGGCAAGCACGGGTGCGTGCAGCTGCCTGAGCTTCGCAGCGTCTGGGCGCACCAAGGGCCCTATTCTGACGTTTAATCTTCTTCCGGCCCGCAGAAGGAGGACTCATCGAGACCGAGTTGCGCTCGCCCTCCTCGTTCTCGATGCGCTCCCTCATTCCTTCCTTCTCCACGCGCAACCTTGCGTCTCCGACCAAGGGCTCTTTCCAAGCCGCCTCGTCCGTCGCCGCTCCCTCGCAGGTCCTCTCCCTCGCTACTTGCGCCCTGCACGGCGCACGAGAGGCCGTCACGCTCGCATTCGGCGTCTCGCGCGACCGCAAGTTGCGCATCTGGCGTCTCGAGACGGGCGGGTGCCTGCGCGTGATCGACTTGCCGCAGTACGAAGTCGCCTCGACATCCGCCCTCGCTTTGACCCTCGCGTCCCAAGCGGATTCTCCTCACGCCGGCCACAATGCCGCCCTCTTGGGACCGACCCCGTTCCCGCTCGTCAAAATCATCGCCGGGTCGGACTCGTCGCCGTACCGATACTACCTGGCCCTGTTCAGCCCGGCAACGAGTTCGGCGCCCTCTGCCTTCTTCCTTTACGGCATGGCCACCGACGCCACTTCGGGAGAGCTCAAGGAGCTCGACCCGGTCGTGACGCGCGCGTGCCCGCTGCGGGCCGCCAACTCGCTCGTCGACTTTGACGTCGTGCGGATGGACGTTTCGGGCGAAGCGAGGTGGACTCTGTGGGCCTGCTGGGACAACGCCGGCGAGATGGACATTCGCACTGTCGACGTGAGTGAGCTCGATGGTTTGACGGCCGAAGAAGGCGGCGAGGAATGGTCGATCGTCGAGCGCGGCTTGTCCTCGAGGACGTCGGCGTGGACTGCCGCCTACTTCGACGATCAGCTGCGAGACTCGGCAGACGCCGTCGCGGACATCTTCTTCGAGCACATCTCGCGACCGGGTCGGTACCCTGCCTCGACCATCAACTTTGCGCTCGCGGAGTACCAAAATCTGGTCGCCGCCGAAGTCGCCGAAGCTGGGGCGGTCCTGCCGGAACAGTTTGAGCTCGAGTACCCCTCGCCGCTCGACCGCGCAGCTGCGATCGTCGGCTCGACCGTCGTCCTCGAGCAAGATGCCGACACTGGTGCGCTCCTGCACGACCAGTACTACCATCGCCTGAAGCTCGAGTGGCTCCGCTTCGTGGCGCTCTTGAACGAATCTCGAGCGGCGGCGCTGTACCCGACATGTCTCGCCATCGACGAGCAGCGCGGCATCGCGGCAGTCATCGGCCGCGACAGCGTGTCGGTTCCGATCGTCCGCGAGGCAGTTCAAATTCTCCACGACTGCTCGGGTCCCGACGTCATCGCGTTGCAGTCGGACGCAGACTCGGTCATCGACTTGCCGCCGAGTTTGGGTGCGACGAACACGCTGCATACCGATATCCTCCCACTTCTTGCAGTCATCCGCGCAGTCGAGAGTCGGCTCACGGCAGCCGGCAAACGTGCTCTCGAGCACACGCTCGTTACTCGTCTGTCCGAAGCCCCTACGGTCGACATCGGTACCTCTGCTCTCGAGATCTTCGAGACATGCCTCGAAGCGAGTCTGGGCGAATCGGCCTCCGAACTCGTCACGCAACTGTCGAACCTCGAGAATGCCGAGCGCGCCGTCGATGCCTTCCTCCTTCTCCTGACGTCGGAGCAGCTGCCTGCCGTCGCGGCAAACACGGAAGACGGCGAAGAGGCGACGGAACTTGCGAATGCAGTGCTCACCGACGCCTTCGGCGCCGGCGTCGAAGCGCGGTACGAGCTCGCAAAAGGTCTCGCGACTGCGCTTCTTCTCGTCTGGGCGGAAGACAACGGCGCGGGCTCTTCGTCCGGCGAATCGAACGGCGGCTCGATGCTGCTGCAGGACACGATCCTTCCGCGTCTCGCTCAATCGACTGCAGCAGCCTTCAACACCCTGCATACTCTTGCGGCGTTACGGTGGATGACCGGTTTGCTCGTGACGCCTTCGGTCGATGTCGTCGAGTCTCTCGCCGGCGCCTTGCGGCAACGAGCAGAGGAGGACGGATTCTTGCACAGGCTCGAGGGTTTGCGGATGCAAGACTCGAGCAAGCCAGGCTTGGCCGACACGTCGCCAGTCCCGACCTACGGCCTCGTCAACACCTTGCTGCGACTTCCCGACTACGCACGGCTCCTTTTGCCGGCATCGCGCTCCGCGCTGTCGGTCTCTCTCGCCTACGCCTTCTCCGGCATGTTCCGCTCTTTCGGCCTCCTTCCTCTACCCGCCGCGCGCGAGCCGGTCCCCTCGACCCCCGTCTCTCTACTCGCACTGCGGCTACAGCAACTCGCCTTGAACACCGAAGCACTCGAGTGGGCGAGCATGTGGCCCGCTTCGGCTGGACTGCAGTCCGTGCAGGCGAGAGCTCACCTCGAGCTCGGTTCCGCCGAAGAGGCTCAGGTCGCCTTCGATCGCGCTGCGAGCGGGTTCTGTGAGTCGCCTCAGTCCAGGCGTTCGCGCCCTGAAGTTCGCGGCTCTGACCTTCTCGACTTGGCAGCCTTTCCCGATCCTTCCGAACAGGCAGCGCTACAGGCAGTCCTGCCTGCCGAGGCGAGGACGTCGCTTGCAGCCTACTACGTACATGTTCTCTCGCTCTTTGCGCCTACACCCTTCGACACATCAATCGCGCACTTCGCGCAGCTCGCCCTCGACGCGTTTGAACGCGAGGATTTCGACGATGTTCAAATCGAGAACGATCTGTGGATCAAGCTGTTCCGGAGTCGAGTGATGTTGAGCGACTATGCCAAAGCATACGAAGTGGTCATGGCGATCCCGGATCCGGAGACGTAAGTTCGCTTCCCGCGTGTTACGGTCCATGATCGATGCGCTGAGATTGTATCGTTACAATCGCAGCCAAACAACCTGCCTCGCCCACTTCATCTCGAGCGTCTGCGAGAACGGCGCGGCGTCGCTTCTCTCGACGTTCTCGTTCGCCGGGCTGGAAGCCGATCTGGAACGCAACCTCGCCTTCCGCGCGAGGAACTCGGATCCGCTTGGGACGCCGAATTACTACAAGATCCTCTACGCGTATCACGTGGCGAAGGGCGATTACCGAAGTGGTGAGTTCGAGCCTCACGACGCTGTCCCCCGGTTTCGAGAGGGGGGTAACTGAAGCTTTTGGTTGTTGCCACAGCGGGCACCGTCATGTACCAAGAAGCGCGGCGACTGGGCGAGCTCGTGGGCCTACCTGGCGTGCCATATCAGCAGGTCGCGACTCTTCAATGCCACAGCTATCTCGCAGCGACGAACGCTTTGTCGCTCGTGCCGAAGGACCATGCTTGGCTCGCGATTGTTGCCGCTGATCAGACCGACAGGGTATGTCATCCCGCCAAGGTCAGTGTTAAGACGATTCGGCTGACTCGCGACCGACAGGGAAAGCGGCGACGAAAAGTCGCCTACCGCATTCCGGAAAGCGAACTCGATCCGGACCTGGTGTCGGCACCCATCGACGTCCTGGAATTGAGCGATATCCGCAAGGATTACGGCTTGGCTCTCGCTCGACTGCAGTTGTCGGCGGAATTTCCCGAGCTCGAGCGGACGAGTCAGTTTGCTCGCATCAGCGGTTTCCTGCGTTTCATTACCTCAGCTAACCTTGCACCTTGGTTCTTCGCTGCCCCAGATTTCCAGCTCGACGCCGAGACTGTCGTCGCGCTGTTCTCGCAGATGGGCAGGATTGACCAGGCGTTCTCGGCCGGCCGTGCTTTCGATTGCGACCTTTCCGCCTTGTTCGAAGCTTTGACGGAGCGCTGCGTCGCCCTCTCAACACACGAGAGCGGGTACGTCCCCACAACACCAACCTACAGCCGCAGGACGTGACGCTGACTCGCCTTCTTGCAGCACTACGGACGCGAGTTGGGTGAGCCTGGCCGAGGAAGCGTCGACGTGGGACGCGCCTCTTCCCGCCAAGGCCTGGAGATTGCTGGCGACGAACCTCGATCGGCATGACGATCCCGTCACCTGCAAGTATCGGCGCCTCGTTCTCGAATACGTCTTGACGAGTTATGGTCACGCGGAAACGCCAGCTTTCCTGCTGAACGAGCTCGCACGACAAGACCTGCCAGGCCTTTTGCGGATTCTCATCAAGCACGATCGTTTGGCGGAAGCGTTCGAGCGCGCCTTGCAGGCACTCGAGGTGAGTCTTTCCCCTTGATATGCTCTGGCGCCGGGCGCTTTCTGACCTTGACACCTTTGACCAGGCACCAATGGCGGCGACCCCCACCGCATTCAGTACCACCATGCCTTTGCCGTCTTTCGACCAGCTTCTCAGCATCCCGCCAGGAGACTCGCCCAGCATGACGGACGATGTTCTGAAGCAACGCCAGGCGGAATTGCGGCAAGGTCTCGCCACTCGCATAACCGCGCTGGAAAAGGCCGAGCGACAGATGAAACGCTCGTAGGAGAAGGATCGCGCATGCAACGACACTTCTTATGCGGCACTTGTCTTGTCATCATAGGTACTGGATTCCGTGAACTACGAACCAGCAGCTTGTTATCGTTGCTGCTGCTGCTGCTGCTGCTGAGCAGCTCGTTGAGCCGCGATCGCCTGCGCCTGCGCCTGCAAAAGCTCCCGCTGGCGCGCCTGCAACGCCGCGATTTGATCCCCGTTGAGTTGCTGGTTCGGTGCGTGGCCACCGAGCTGCTGCGGCGCGTGCCTCGGCGAGGCAGAGCTGTGTCCGGCGTTTGGCGAACCAGGAAGCGTGGCGGCAGACCCTGTCGGCGACGCTCGCGCGGCAGCGTGGGCGGCCGCGATCTGAGGCGGCAACGACGACGGTGGTCGGGATTGCTGCAGTCCGGCGGCGTTCTGCTGAGCCTGTTGCTGGCGCATGGCGGCCGCGGCTTGGACCTGAGCCTGCTGCTGCTGCCGCAACCGCAACTTCTGAGCCTCCTGCTCGGCCTTGTAAATGCTCCATTCCATCGGCGTCCAGTTCGGTCTCGGCGGGATGTTGTGCGACTCGTGCATGGCCATATTGATCCGGCGAGGGAAACCGGCCGCTGTGCGGAAAGGGTTGCCCGTCAGCACTTCCTTGCGCGAAGGAGAAACTGCTCGCAGCTTACCCGGCTGCTTGGCCGCATACCCCTCGCGTTTCTTCTGCACCTTCTTCATGGCCTCGACGATCATCGCGTGTCGAGTCTTCTTCTTGCTGCCATCGGCGATCACCGGCATCGGGCGGCCCGTTCGGTCGACCGGGGGCAGCCATTCCGGCGGCGGTCGCACGATTTCCGTCCCATCGGGCAGGAGCTTCTTGCTGCCCGGGCCGACGAGCTTGTCCCAGCGATCGTACACGTCCCACGCGAGTCGGTAGTCGGATTCGGGGCGATGAGTGGTCGAGTTGAAGACTTGGGCGATGAGCGACCAGTTCAAGCCGTACTGCTTCTGGAGTGCCAGCAGGAGCGCGTCTTCTTCGGGGAGCCACAGGATGGCGGTTGCGCGGATCTCGGCGTGCGGAACCTCTTGCGGTTTGACGAGGAGTTCGCCGGTAGCGACGTCCTTCGGCTTGCGGCCGGCAAAGAGTGTCGAGGCGGCGGCTGGCACGGGAGCCTCGCCAGTACTCATCGAGTCCTTGACGTCTTCGAGCGCATCGATCAGGGCGGGCGACCATCCCTTATCTGTCCGCGTTCGGCCCGGCTGCAGAGTGCTGACGAGGGTCGGCTTGATCTCGAGAAGACGGGTTACTTGCGCGAGCCGGCCTGACCACGCCGACGAGTCCTCGACGCGACGAGCCAACGACGGATCGTTGGCGATGGCAAAGTCAGAGTAGAGCGGCAGGTCCGGGAACAGGACGGCAAAGTCGTAGCCGAGGAACGGGTCGTCTTCGGTTGACTCGGCCTTCTCCTCGCCGCCAGCTGCAGCGTCCCGTATGAAGGCGAGATCGCTCGAGCTGATCGTAGTGTCGGCAACCGAGGCGTCAAAGATTGGATTACGGAAGGTGATGAGGTTCTGGATGTGCTGAGCTTGCGAGTGGACCTTGTTCGCCTCGGCTTGAGACCGCGACGAGGGAGCAGCGGCAGTCACTGTCGCCTCGTCGCCAGCGCTTCCGCCCGCCTTGCCGGCTCCTGTTGGCGCCGATGCCACGGGAACTGCATCCTTGACCGCATCGGACGCAGAGGCGGCAACGACTCGAACGCCCGCGTCGTCGTCGGGCTCTCCTTCCGCATCCTGATCGTCCTCATCGACGTCCTTCTCTCCACCATGACCTGATGCCGCCGGTTCGAGATCCTCCGCACCCGCAGGCGGCACCTCGCCCGACGTTGGAGGTCCATTCATCCTCGCCTCGATTTCCGAGTCGGTCAACGTCCGCGGCGGCCTTGTCGGGACGACGAGCTTGCTACGATCGCTTGGAGACGCTCGCACATATGCGCGACAATCTCGAGCGATGGTGTACGCCGTTACGACTTTCCAGCGCCGTTCTTGACGAAAATCGGTCTGCATCCAGCGCTATTGTGATTTCGCGGAGGGATCAGCACGCAAGCTCTCTAAGTTTTCGCCGCCGTACTGAACTGACCATTTCGTCGAGCACATGGTCCCAGTGTGCTTTCGGAACGACACCCGTGCGCTGCTTCTTCGGCTGGCGGAAGCTCCATTTCCTCTCGGCCTTGAGTTCCTCGATCCGCTCGAACGCCCGGATGGCGCGCATCTCGTCGATCCCGACCTCCCACTCCTTCGTGTCGAGAACGTTATGCACACGCTTGCCTGGTCCGAGGAAAGACTTGGCGCTCATGTGCTGAGAGCGGACGTGCAGCTTGTAGAGATCGGGCTGGACGGCTTGCGCCGCAGAGGATTTCGACGCCTTCTTGTTGCTCGCGCGGAGCAGGAGCGCCGCGTTCAGCCGTTGACGGAGGACGCCACTGGGTACGGGTGGGAGAGCTTCGACATAGTCGGACGAGACCTCGTGAATGCCGAACTGGGAAGAGTAGACCGGGGGCGGAAAGTAGGGCGCGTCGGCGGCGGCAGGCGCAGGCGACGGGACCGGGGACGGTGCCGGCTGCATAAGAGCCGGAGCAATCGACTGCGTCGATGTAGAGGCACTGGGAGCGCCGGAAGCTGGTGACGGCGCGGGTGAAGCCGACGGCGCCGTCAAGGCGATTTGCGGTGCTGCAGAGGTCGATGGCGTCGGTTGGGCTCGTCGTTCGGGCGCCGACTCGTTTCGGCCAGTCTGCACTTGTCCCGCCGGTGTCGGTGCCGGAGCAGGTACTGGCGCCATCGGGAGATCCTCGTCGACTTCGCCTTCGGCATCCTCCTCCGAGTCGTCGACGACGACGTCCTTGATGGCCAAGTCGTCCGCGAGCGGAGGTGCGATGACGGCCTCGGCCTGTCGCCCGCCAGAAGGGTCTGCTTCACTCGCTGGTGCGGGCGAGAGCGGCGGCAGAGCAATGTCGAGGCGTTGCAGGCTGTGTGGGAAGATTCCCGGGATTCGTCGAGGTCAGTTTGTTGGCCCGTCCAATGCTCAAGAAGTTTGAAATCACCTTTCTGCACTCGCGTATTCGCGCTTAAAGTCCTTGAGTCCCGGGAGCGAGACCTGATCGTCCTTGGTGGCATCGACCAGCTTTCGGCGCTTGCGTCCGGACAGTCCGGCTTCAAAGTCGGTGTACTTTGGCTTGTCGCGGACCGCCACAAAGAGCTCTGCAATCTGATGCTCTCTGGTAGCTGCAAGCTCTCTGCAAAGTGCGGCCAGAGGTGGTCAGCGAGGTGTAGCGACAAGCCTGCGAGCGGGTGAAGCGGCGGGGTGGAGCACGCACTCTAGCTTGGCCTCGCGGGCTCTTACGGCGCGCGTGCGTACACCAGCATGGTCAGCCTGTTGACTGCTGTTTGCCTGTGGTACACTCGATCCGGTCAGCGCTGTTGGGATGTAGTGACCTCTCCCGTGTGACTGCACAGCATGGTGATGAGACGGGCCCTCACCTCGCCCGCTACGTGACCCGAGGTCGATGCAGTGGCCCTCGCCATAGCCAAACAGACTGTAGTGCAGCCCTATCCGGCCGCAGCGGTGGCACGAGCGGTGGAATGGCGGGCTCGAGCGACGTGGCCTCGGGACTGTCGCCGCGGTCGCCGCTGCCGATGGCGCCCCCATCTTGCGCTCTGATTAACTTTGCTTGTATATGCTTTTCAAGGTCTATTCTGCATTGCTATGCTCGCGAAACTGGTATCTGACTTCGTCACCCCCTTGCGCGCGCGCGCTGCTGGCGCCGCTGCGAACCGGCAAATCGAGGTGCATGGCTCCGTTTCCCGCCGCCTCGAGGTACATGGCCGTCCCGCCGCTAGGACTGCAAGCCCGGATCGTCGGCGTGGAAAGGCTCTGCATACATACAGCGTAAACTGATGCGATCACCTCCGAGAGCTCCGAGCATGTGTGACGGGGGTGCTGCCTCTTTCATCAGCCGCAGCATGTGCTCGAGCCTTCGTTTCGGAAGACAAGCGCTCCCGCGTACAGCAGTACCCTTGGTTCATTTTAGCGACCTGCTTAGCACGCGGCTAAGCTGTCTCCGACTTCCTTTGCGGCAGCAGCATGTCGTCCCGCGCGGGTCGGCCACGCGACGCCAAGGTACTGAGAGCCCAGCTTGAGCTTAAAAGTGTGATGAGTGCAAGGATGCAAGTGTATGTACTGACGCGGCCTTGCAATTTCCGCTTGAATGGGCTGAACTTTGGCTAGCTCGGGCAGCATTAGGCCATGCGCGAGTAGCGCCATCACACGCGAGGAACAAAGAGCGCATTTCGCAGGTCCTTGCGAGGACACGCCAGCATACATACACGGAGAAACCTCGGCTTGGAGCTTGATGCGCGAATACTCTTGCGCGTTAAGCAGGCTAGAGGTATCCGAGGCCTCCGAATTGCGTCAGCCTGTGAGGCTGCATGGACTCAAAAGCTTGGAAGACGATATTAGACGAGCTCGAGGGAAAGAATAACCATTTTCTTGCAAGTGGCAACACGGGACTGATGGGCACAGAGAGAGAGACGAACGGCTCCACTGAGGACTTCGTATAGACGCGTGTATGCTGGGGGAGCGGAGATAGAATCAAGAAGAAGGATTCTTTTTGGCGAGAAGGGCCGTGACGACGAATGAGCCCGATGAGAACGAAAGAACGAGGACCCCGCTTTGATGATGATGACTATGATGATGATGCGTACTGATGGCGAAGAAGCAGACGACGCGGTTTAGAAAGACATGCCGCGGTAGAGACGGTTGCGGACCGGGGACGACAAGAGGTCGGCGTTCGACTCGTCGACGCGCGCAGCGACGTTCGAGTCGGGAAGAATCGGAGTCAATGGACCGAAGCTGACGCTGAGGCGAGAGCGAGGTCGCAGTGCTCGAGGACCGCTGGCCATCGAGGCGGAGGAGAAAGCGACTTCCGGCGTCGCGTCGAGCGACATGGGTTCGTACGCCTGTTCGAGGCCGGCAAAGGAGCGAGAGCGAGCGTTCCGAAGCGGGGACAGGGGCGGACGAGCGACGTTGTACGGGAACGTGAGCGGCTTTGACGCGTCGAGTGGCGGCGCGGGAGGGAGCGT
>JAMALC010000226.1:0-26496 GCA_023628275.1 Rhodotorula sp. M30-05A-2 | reverse complement strand
ATGACGCGGGCGTCGCGGACCTTGCCGGCGAGCTTTTCGAAAAAGATGCCGAGTTCGCGGTCGGTCACGCGGGCTGCGAGCTGCGAGACAAAGACACTGCGCATCTCGCGCTGCTCTTCAGAAAGTCTGCGTTGTAATAGAGTTGGTCGTAGTCAGCAAGCGGTCCGGTAGATTGGATCTTTGGGGAGAGACGCACTGCGGGCTGGGGCTGCGAGCCATGCGCGGTGGCTCGTAGCTCGGCGAGCGGCGCGAGCGAGGGCTGCAGGAAGGGGTAGCAGAGGAATCAGTACTGGTCGCTACGGGTAGAGTCTCTCTTGCAGCGACGCACGGTTCGTACGAGGGCTCGCGCCTCGGCGGCCTGCGATCGTAATCGCGGTCGCGGCCTCGGTCTCGCCTCGCTCCGCCGCCGTCGCGGTGACCGCGGTCGTCGTAGTAGTAGTCATCGTAGTGCCTCGACGAGGGGCGCGGGTCGTCGCGGCTAGAACTCCTGCGGCGTTTGTGAGCGCGCGGGTCGTCCCTCTCGTCGTCGTCATGCGGAGGGTAGTCCGCACCGCGCCGCCTGCGGTCACTGCGGTCCTGGTGATAGTCCCTCGATGAGCCCCTGTAGCGGCGCTCGCGGCTGCGGTCTCGCTCGCGGTCGCGGTTCCGCTCGAATTCGCGATCGGCGTCACGACGCCTGCGTTCTGCCTCTTGCGGGTCAACGGGGTCCTTGGTGCGCGACGAGTCGTGCGAGTAGTGAGACGAATGTGCAGATCTGTGCACCTTGCTCCTCGTCAGCACTCGAACTCGTCTCTACACGTGAGAGGATGGGACTGACCCTGCACGCTCCGAGCGGCTGTCTCCGGCTCTCGATCCGTGCTGCAAGCGTAGGTGTGGTTAGCAAGCGATCTAGTCATTCTGTCATAGCTCTGTATCACACTCACATCGCTCATCGTTCGTGTCGAGTGGCGAGTGTAGAGTCAACCTCCGAATTCGGCTCTTCCTCTTCCTCTTGTCCCGCTCATCTCACTCACCCCGCACCTCCGAGAGCAAACGGGCACTGCAGGCGAGACCGTACAATGTGCAGGTACGCTCACGCCCCAAGTCCGGTCTCGTATAGCTCCGTCCTGCTCACCCCCTCCTGCAGGCTCCTCGTCGTCAAGGCAGAACAGCCAATACAACTCGCCCAGCTCTTGACGAAACCCGCACATAGCATCATCAACCAGGCTTCTGACTCCCGACTCCGCCTCGACGCAGGGTGAGACCCGCACTTCTAGCCACTTTCACCTCCCCACTGACGCCTTTTCTCTCCCCCGCCCCTCAGCTCGATCAACGCAGACGGATTCGGCGTAGGTTGGTACCCGACAGATCGCGACGACGGCGACGCAGACAGCTCCGGCCCTTGCGTGTTCCGGTCCATCACGCCCGCTTGGTCGAACGCCAACTTGCACCGGCTCGCCGACAAGATCAAGAGCCCGCTCGTCTTTGCCCATGTCAGAGCTTCCACGACGGGAGCTCTCAGTGAAGAGAACACGTGAGTAGACTGGCCCCCACCCACGGGCGCTCGCTTGTTGGCACTGAGTCAACCGCCGCCACCGGGTCCTTTTTCCATCAGCCACCCGTGGACTTATGGCAACCTGATTTGGATGCACAAGTGAGTGGTCGGAACCGTTACGTCGTTCACTCCAACGGGAACCACCAATTGATCCCAGATCGTCGGCACCCGCCCAGTGGCTGCATCTCCGATTTCTCACGCATCAAACGCCGACTCCAAGCCGACCTCTCGGACGAGTACTTTGCCGTACCGCAAGGCAACACGGACAGCGAGTGGGCGTTTGCGTGCTTCCTCGAGCAGTTGAGCCGGTTGACGGACCCGCTCAAGCCGACGATCCCGCACGCGACGCTGCGGCAGGCCATGCTCGACACGGTGCAACTCTTGACCAAGTACACCGACGAGATCGGAGCGAGCGACCCGTCCCTCCTCAAGTCGGTCCTCTTTTCCTCCTCGCTCTCGAGCTACATGGCTCGCCTTTCTCCCAATCGCATAGCTGACGAACGCGCTCTCCCGCCCAACCTCTTCGCCACGCCCGCCCCAGCTTCTGCGTTTCAGACGGCTCTTCCGTCGTCGCTACTCGGTACATCACCTCAGCGACCGAAGAGGCTGCGAGTCTCTTCTTCTCGACCGGCTCGACCTTTGAAGAGTACGCGCCCGGGTCCTTCAAGATGAACAAGGCCGACAAGCGCGAGCGCATCATCCTCATCGCGTACGTTCACGGCGCTATCTCATCGCCTTGGCGTTGAGACGTTCGGACCCTTTGTGTGATTCGTTATTGACGCTGTTCGATGCGGTACGAATGTACAGGAGCGAACCTCTGACATTTGAACGAGCCGACTGGGTTGAGATCCCCTCACAAAGCTGCATCGTCATCACTCCACGAGTGCGTGCACTCTCCTGATCCCTCTTCTCAGATGCACGTCTCGTCCGATACTGACAATCTCCGCCCCCCGCAATGCGCGCAGAACAACCTCCTCCGGTTCCCAATCATCAACGACTACTTCCGTCCCGACGTCGCCGCGCATCGGCGAGACGAGTTTGCGCGCGCCAAGGGCTATCGGTGGAGTACCACGCCGGTCTCGATCCGTCCCCCGGTTGGGCATGCTCCGACGGCGAGCGTCGCCACCCAAGTTTCCTGAGGCATCGAATCAAGCTGTTTGATCCTCACTCTTCTCGCCATTTGCATCCTAGCCGTATTCGCATCGTATTGTCTTCTCTCTGTAGCGAATAGCCATCATACTTTGTCGTACGACTATCTATCTTCTATCTATCTTTACTCGATCTCGTCGGAGTCCGAGCAAGTCCGCGGATCGCCGCAACTTTGGGCCCCTCTTTGGCCTCGATCTTTTTGCTTCTCCTCACGCGAGCGGACACAGGACGACGACGCTAGAGCTGGATGCGATGTACAAATCTCTGGGCCAATGCACATGCGGGCGCGCTGCCCGCTCCAGCGCAACCGCTAGCTCGGCCGCTGCGATCTCACGCCACTTTGCCTCGACATCATCCGCAACCAAAACGACGCCTCGCCGCATCGTCGCCTCTATTTGGCCCGCACAGCCGGTCGGGACACGCTCGACTCGTTCACGAACCTTCACGAGCTCGGCGCAAGTCCGAGCTGCCGTGGTCGACGACAACCCGCTGCCGTTCCCCAGGAAGGCGAATCCGTCGCCGTTCGAGATCTTTCACCTCCCACGGGACAAGAACCTCTCGCCCAAGGAAGTTAAAGGCGTGAGTCGGTCCCCTCTTTCCCTCCTGGACTAGAGTGGAACGCCGAAGCTGATCGAGACGCTTGCCCTTCCTTCCGGCAATAGAGATATCTCGAACTCGTGAAACTGTACCACCCGGACCGCCGTCGCGCGGCCAGAGCAGACCGGACCGGTTCCGCCAAAGGCAAGGGCAAATCTACCGCCGCCGACGACGACCACGAGTTCAAGGCCATCGTCGCCGCGTATGAACTGCTCTCAGACCCGAAACGCCGCGAGACCTACCTCCGAACTGGCTTTGGCTGGGGCGGCAGCGGTCGATCGGGAGGAGGGTATGGAGGTGGTGGAGGACCTGCATCGCCGTGGTCTCAATCGACCGCCGAATACCACTTCCGACGAGGACGCCCGATGAGCAGTCGGACGGGGCGGTACAGCGGGACGTACGATCACTGGGCATGGCACGCCGCGAGCGGTCACTATACCGGTTGGTCCGATCCGTTTAATCCGCATTTCCGCGCCGACGAAGCGCCGAGATCTGGAGGCGGCGGTGGGGGGATGGCCGCTGGGAGCAGTAGTGCCTCGGCCGGGTGGAACGGGCAAGGCCTCTTCGGTCGGAACGGCGCCGTCTTTCTCGCCCTCATGAGCATCACCTTGTTCCTCACTCCGCTCTCGGCGTGGTACGCCGTACCGACCCCCCCGCCGGGCCTTGATCCTTTCGCGCCGGGCAGCGACGGCAAGTTGGTGAGCGAACTCGAGGCCGAGAAGGGAGGAGGAGGCTCCGCATGGATCCCTCGAGTCTACGACAAGCGGCATCAGGACGCTGCCGCAAATCTGCACAAGTGAGCCGTCGTCGGAGCTTCCCGTCGTTTTCCATATGCGGGATCGCGTACTGACCTCGATGGCATCGGCAGAGCACGTATGGAAGCGCGCGTGATGGGGCAGGAAAAACGAGACGCCCTCAAGTACGCTCTTCTTTCCAAGCCGTCGCGTCACAAAGACTCCCCAACCTGACAATCATTTCCTCTCACAGACGCCGGGTCCAGCAGATCCGACGCGAGCAAGCGTTCGAGCGCGCTCAGGAAATGGAAGGGATCGAGCGTGGACAAGCCGGGACTGGACACCACCAACTCGCGCTGCCTGCGCCGCCACCGTCGTCGTGATCGTCGCCATGCTCGGGCGCGCGCGCGGGAGGCTGCGGGAGGGAAAGCGACCCTATGCAGATAGAAGCGTTCATCTCGTCGCATTCGCCAGTTGATAATGAACACAACATGTTGTAATGCGAGAGATCTCCGGATCCGTTATACGAACGATCTACTTTGCTGCGCTCGCATTCTCGCCGGCAGCCACTGCGGGGGTTGACACCTCGCTGCCTAGACGACTCGTCACCGTCGACGTAAGTCCCGCCACCTGCTCCCGGTACCACTCGTCCTGCTTCTTCGTCTCGTCCTCAATCTTGCGCAGCATCTCTTCGAGTTTGGCTCTCCGAGCCTCGACGGGCGCACCGACCACCTCGGCGAGGTCCTCCTCCTTCCCCTTGGCGACGGCGACCGGAATCCGTGCGGCCGTGATGGCGAGTTGACTGAGCGGACCGGGACGGCGTCCGAGCCCCGGTAGCAGCGAGGAGGAGGGAGGAGGAGGCGGAACCCCGTCCGTCGTCGTCGCCATCGCTGCCTTGGCCCGACCCACGAGCGGTTCCCCCGCGAGTATCTCGGACGTCGACCACGGATCAAACACGGGCGCGAGGAGCTGGTGCTGCAGCGCGTAGCGGTGCATCTCTCGCTGTCGGTGCGTCAGGTGATCGAGGATGTCGCCAGGTCGAGCGGCGGCGGCTTCCTCGGCGGCGGCGGCGGCAGCAGCTGCGGCTTGTTGTGCGGCGGCGGAACTTTGCGCTCCATGTGCTGTGGAACCGACGGTAGACTTTCTTCGAGAGTTGTTGCCGCCGCGAGAGGAGGAAGAGGTCGAGGTCCCGAGAGTTTGGGCTGCGGCGGCAGTCGCAGCAGCCGCGCGTTGCTGCTGATGCTGCTGTTGCTGCTGCTGCTGCTGTAGTTGCTGTTGTTGATGTCGTTGATGTTGCTGTTGCGCCAACATGTATTGCTGAGCTTGTCGTGCCTGAGCTGCCGAGATTTGCTGCGGCGTCAATCCGGGCGGCAGCATCGCTCCGGCCGGGTTCGCATTTCCGCCAGAAGCAGCAGCCGCGGCCGCGAGAGCTGCTGCTTGTTGCTGTTGTTGCTGTGCGAGGGCGTGATACTGCTGTTGCCTCGCTTCGAGCGTCGAAGTCGTACCGCCCTGCATGCCGACACCTGCCTGACTCGCGAGAGCAGCGAGCTGCTGCTGCCGCGCGAGCGGAGTCGCTGGCGGCGCCATCGCACCGTCCGCTTGCTGTACGGCTTGACTGCGTCCAATGGTGGGAGCGTTTGCGCTGGCCGGCGCCTGGCCCGGGGGCATTCGAGCAGGTGATGGGAACGGGTAGAGCGGCGCCGACGGAACGTTGCCCAATTGCGGGAGCGGGTACGTCCGTACCGGAGTGCTCTCCCACCCTGGCGGTGCGTTCGGTGCGACGTGACCAGAACCGAGTCCGCCCGAGTCGTCGTCGCCCCACCAAAAGAACCACAGGCTCGGTTGTGAACCGTTGGCGATCCGCCAGCGTTTCCGGAATCGCGTCAGGCGCAGGTCGGGCGAGCCTGGAGGGATCGGCTGGGTCGGTGACATGGGCGGCAAGTGACCGCACGCGGTGGTGAAGCATTCGAGGATCACATCGACGGGAGAAGCGGCAGTCGGATTCGCGACCGAGTTGGGCGCGTGGACGACGTGTTGCGATACGGTTCTCCGGTCGTTCGCTTCCGGGTAGTAATACCGCAGACCGTCTGGCGGTACGGGTCGACCGGGCGGTTGCAATAACGCGAGGAACGAGGTGCCGGCTGCGATGGAGGTTCAGCAGTCAGGATAATCCCGTTGTGTGCTTGAATGATGCGGTACCAGGGAGGGCTCACGTGCTGGCCGATCGACATAGTCCCACCTGAAAGCGCATTCGCCCGTTGTCCAGGCGGCGTAGGGCGCCTTGGCGAGGACATCACAGATTGCCTGCTCGACGGGTTGGTGCGGGAAGGGGCCGAGCGGGTAGTCGGCGCGGAGCCACAGGTCGGCCATAATTCGGCAGTCTCCTCACGAGGGCGGCGCGTCCAAAGTCGGCTGTCTAGGGCTGTACGGCGCGCAGCGTTCGGATGCGAGTGGGGTCCAGCGTGGTCGACTCGCACACGTCGGTTCAAGCGCAGCGGTCGGCGGCGGGCGTACAGCAGCAGATCGACTGCGTTTTCGACGTATCTCTGAGCGACCACGAGCTCTATGCGAGGCTGTAAGCGAGCCAGAGAGTCGTGATCGAACTTGTGATGAACAATTCTACGCGGAAGCACCTCGAATTCACAGTTGGACCCTTACACTACAGTCCATAGAGTCGAACGATGCAGGCAGGGCCTTCAATCACACAGCAAGGGTCGCAGGAGCTCGTCGTCCTCGCCGGAGTCGTCGGGTCCGGAAAGTCGACTCTCTCGCAGGCATGGCAGCAGCACCTCCCCGTAAGCATCCCCTATAGGGTCCGGAGCAAGAAGCAGGGGATTGCTAACCAACCCTCTGCTCGTGCCAGGACTGGGTCCGCGTCAACCAAGACGACTTGGGCGACCGTCGAACCTGCGAAGCCGCCGTCCGGACTGCGCTCGCGCAGGGCAAGAACGTCGTCGTCGACCGACAAAACTTTGACGCCGGGCAGAGGCGCACATGGCTCGAGATTGCCAACGAGTTCCCGCACGTCCGCGTCGGAGGGATGGTCATGGGCACACCCAAAGAGGTACGTTGCAGATTGGTCCCTTTCGCGCCTCACGTCCGCGGACAGACACAAACAGCCCGCAAGTGACCCGGACTCTTTTGGAAATGACCCACCGACAGGAATGTAGAGTGCGCCTGCTCGCCCGGACGAATCACCCGACGATCGACAACCCCGACCTCGCCGTCTCTTTGCTCGAGAAGTTCTCGGGTCTGTGGGAAGAGCCACGATTAGAAGAAGTACGGTGCACAATCTCACATGATCTATCGTGCTCGAACTGACGTGCCGAAAGTGCATCTCCGCAGGGCTTTGACCAGCTCGTGACTCTCCCGCCGCTTCCGCCCGCCGACGAAATCGACGCCGCTCTGATCCGCTCCCTCCTCGACCTGTTGCACCAGTCGCCCCGGAACCCTCACGCGTCCGCGCAACGCACACCCCGTCCGCGACCGACTCCGTACATGCGACCAGACGGTTTCGTCGACGACGGGACGTGGCGACCGCCTGCGCCTCGTCAAGATCGAGCACCGGCACCTTCCCCATATCATGACTCAGCCTACCGAGCACCGCCGCAAGCTCCTCCATCCGCGTGGGCAAGAGCACCACCACCCGCCGCCTACGGGACGTACTACAGCCCTTACCCTTACCAGCTGCCGTCTGGACCTCCTGCGTGGCCGAATCAGCCTCCGTACCGGCCCGGTGCTCCGCCTGGTCCTCCTCGCGACTGGCGAGCTCAAACTGGAGGCGGTACAAATTACAACTCGACGAGAAGCGCAACACCATATGGCTATCCGGCGCCGCAAGGAGCACCATACGGCTCACAACGGGCGTTCGAAACGACTTGGCAGCCTGGACCGCCACCGGTCCCTGAGCCGCCTCCACCTCCGTCAGCGTCAATACCCCCCTCATTTCAGCCATCTACTACACCAGAGCACCACTACCGGCAATGACGATGTAACGTCGAAGTCGTGTTGAGCTCTCGTAAACCGAAACAAGGCATCCGGAAAAGTACGTTGACCGTATGAATGCAACGGATGCGTGAGAGAATGTGCAATGAGTATATTTAAGGAGGTATGCATCTATAATGATATAACATGAACGAGAACGGGTTGGTGGACTGCACTGCAACATGGAGATAGTGACCGAGAAGACGGAGAGAAAGATATGTATAACCCGAAGCAGCCACTCGTGGTCATCAAACCGACAGTGACCCACCGAGCGCCTGTTCGACGTCTAAGCCGGCCAGCCTCGCCAAGGCAACCGTCGTCGACCAATCCGACATGGCCTTCCAGTGGAGCCAAACGGCAACCACGATCGCGACGTGCCAGAGTTGGTGCGACGCGCCGATGTGCCACGAGCCGGGGGAGCAGCACTCGGGGAACTGGTTCGCGTAGAAGAGGAGACCGGCGAGGTAGGCGATCACGGAAGGGAGCGCCGGGCCTGTGACAAGCGAGGCAAAGGTCAGCACAATCGTTCACCTATCGCTTCCTCTTGGCAGGCCACTCTTAAGACTGACTGTAGAATCTCAGAGTGTCGGCTGTTCCGATCAGGATCGACCTGTGCGCAATCGGCGCCACCGCACTCGCGGCAAGCGAGACGAAAAAGGCGATCCGCCACATCTTGTACTCGCGCTGGTTGAACCACTTCTGCCACGGGACCAGCATGCCGATCCCGCCGACGATGAAGTTGAACGCCATGTAGGCATTCGCGAGTTGAGGGTGGTCGTAAAAGCCGTAGTACTGCCCCCAAAATTCAGAAAGGTCAGGATACGCCCGTCTCCGGATATGGATCATTGGATCGCAACTCACAGTCGCGCCAGCAACGGAAGCGGCGATCAATCCCGAGATTCCAACGTAGTCGATGCAAGCTGCGCCGCGGAACCAACCGGTCGTGGCGCAACCGGAGAAGAGGTGCCACGCCGTCGAGCAGAGGAGGCAGTGCATGGCGGAGACCTGCAGAGCGGGATTGTCAATCTTTTTTGCGCATGGAGGTGTTCATAAGCAACGAGAGGTGAGCTTACGACAAAGAGTACGGCGATGGCGGTATCGCCCGGATGCCGATCCACCAATGGGTGCGGCGACGCGGGCGAAAAGACGAGGTAGTTGATGAGCAATGCGGCGAGGCTCAGGAAGCCGATAAAGCTGGAGGATAATGCACAGTCAGCATCTCCGTATGCATGCCATATCGAGATCAAGACCGGAGGACTGACTGCGACTGGATGTTGACGGTCTCGTTGTGCCACTGGAACATGCTCTTGAGCAAAGCGCCGTAGTGCTCGATCGGGATGTACCGGTAGCCGTGGAGGATGTGCGGGTTGTTGCGCCACTCTTCGGGCAACTCCTCGTACCGAAGCAGGCGCTCGCGCCCGATCTCGAGCGCGCTGTGGTACATCCGCATCGCCTCGTCGACCACGGCCTGACCTTGGTCCTTGACGTACGCCGAGAGCTCGGCCGCGCCGTCTTGCATGCGGTGCAATCCGGCAGACAGGGTGTCGCTCGTCTCGTCCTTGAAGTGCGCGAGCGCGACCGAGAGGCGGGTCGATTCCTCGCTGAAATAGGTTCGGAGATCTGGAATCGAGCGGGAAGACGGCAAGGCTGGTAGAGACGGCAAGTAGGCTGTCGGCACCGTGTTGGTCGTGATCTGCGCGAGTGCGTCGCGAATGCTGGCCAGCTCGGAAGAGGCGCGAGCCAACACCGCATTCGCCGACGATGCTGCCCGGGATCGCAGCTCCAGATTCGGCAGGGAGGGTAAGGGGTGGTCGTCCAGGAACCGGTCGAGCGTCGCTTGCGCGTCGGGAGAGAGGGTGAAATGGATCATGCGAGAGGGAGACGGTTCCTGGTCGGCGCGGGCGGAGGAGACGAGCGAAGGCAACTCGTCGCGCATCGCACTCAGGAAACTGGTCGCGCTCGCGATGAACGCCTGCAAGCTCGAGATCTCCTCGAGGATCTCTTCGCGCTCTTCCGCAGTCGTTGCCGACACCTCGCTGAGGATGCTGTCGCGCATAAATCCATCTTCCTCTTCGCCACCCGAATGTTCGCCTTCCGAATCCGGCTCGTGTCCGTCGTCGTCCTCCTCAGTTGTACTCGAGAACCCCGTCTCTTCCACCTCGCTCTCCTCAACCGTCGCCTTCAAGGCGTCGAGTGTCCGCTCGGCGGCCTCCAGCTTGCCGACGAGGTATTCTCGGAGGCTGAGGAGCGAGGCGGGCAAGTCGAGCGACTGGAGCACGTCCGACCCGTACTGGAGCGCTCGACTCGCTGAGAACGGATAGGACGAATCGTGCAAGGAGTGGGATCGCCGTCGACCGGTCGGCGCAGGTTTATGCGAGTGGAAGACGGGTCGTGACCTTTTCCAAGTCGCGGACGATGCTGACCGGTTCACACGGGGTCGGGGCGTCGTCTTTCGGGGCGTCTGGTCGAGTGCGCTAGTCACAGCGTTTGTCGTGGCCATCCCTGGGGGCGATATCGCCGTCAGGCGGGCTGGATGAGTTTTCTGGAAGACGGGGCTGCAGCAAGCCAAGACCACCGACGTCAGCAATCTATCGCACTCGCGCGCGCTCGGTGGGCGTTGGGAAGGTACACACATGTATACTGATGGGTTTCACGCAGATTTCCGTCCTTCACGTGGGAAGAAGGGAGCCTGAGACCGCTGCCGGAAGTCGGAAAGCGGAGTTGCTCAACAAGGCTGTACGGCTCTTCGGGAGCAGCTGGGCACGGCCGACTGGAGTGGTCGAATGTTTAGAGCGTTTGGAGTGTCCTCGGTATGTTTCTGGGCGCGCTCGGGGCGATGAGCGGGGAAAGTGGCGAGCAAGGAGAGAAAGCGAAAGAATTCCGCGCGCAAGTTCGGATCAAACACACACGTGCTCTCGATTACGGGTGTATCATAGACTCAGACTGACTTTCTTTCATTTTCCAGCGTCGTACAGCACTGTATCACGCAACGAAGACTACTCTGAAAGCACGGCGGATGCATTGGGAATTCTGTCCTTCCACCTTATAGGCCTTCCTCCCCGACCGCGACGACGAAATGTAATGGCCGCGGACTCAGTCAATGCTGCCCGGTCGGCCTGTGCCTTCCTCCACACTGCTTCCGTACCTTGCCTTGGCCTGTATCGACGCCTCCGCAGGAGCCCCGGCGGCCTCGCGACCGCGCAACCAATTCTCGAGCCGGACGCGTTCCGCCTCGCTCTCGCACAATCCGTGTCGGAGCCGTTCCAGTTCGGTATACGCAGCGTGCAGCTTGTGCTTCTGATCGAGGAGCTTGTCGTGCACGCGCTGGGAGAGCGAGTCGAACGTGCGGTCTTTCTCGTCCAGCTCGGCGCGGAGAGTGGCGCAGTCATGGTTGGCGACGACGAGTTGGTCGGAGAGCCTGCAGGGCACAAGGTCAGCAACACGCTCCACAAGCGCACGTGCTGGCGAAGGGTTGTAGGATCTGCCCGAAAAAGAGCCTCACCGTTGACACTCCGATTCTAGCTCAAAGATGCGAGCTCTGAGGCGGGACACGTTGGCTTGCTCTTCTTCCGTTTTCTGCTGAGGAGGTTGTGGAGGCTGTCGTCGCACGAGAGCATATCTATGTTAGTGGAAGTCCTCCGCGAGCACATCAAACTAGCCTGCTCACCACTTCGAGGGCAAAAGATCTGGGCATTTCGCCCGGCCAAAGCGGGACAGGGCGTCGGATCGGATCACTGCCCGTCGAGTTTGCGCTCGGCTGCAGGTCAGCAAGTGCTTCGAGCGTGCGAGAGTTGTGCATGTGCGTACCTGGCCTGTTGGGTCGCAGCCGTTGTGCCGGCGGCGTAGCAGTGAAGACTTCCCGGACCCACAGGAGCGGAGGAAGCTCGCTCGACGCGCGCTGGCTCCGATTCTAGGAGAGCGATCTGCGTGCACCGTTACCACCGGTTCTCAGCCCCTATCCTTGTCTGACAGGAAGGCGAGCATTGCGAAAAGCGAAAGGGTGCACACCTGGCGTTCCAGTTCCCGCACTTCCTCCTCGAGCGTCAGCGTCGCCGCTACTTGTGGCGGCAACAGCGAAAGCTCCACTCCGTTCAGAGTCTTGGCAGTCGACATGCCCGAAGCTGCCAGCAAGTCCCGCGAGTGCGAGTGCCGAGCAGCGGCTTGCACGCTCGGGTGATCCAGTATCGATCTCCGCTTCGGATCCGCTGGGTCCAGCGCGACGTGCCGCGAGTTTGCAGGAGTTTGATCTGTGAACAAGGCCGTGCTTGTACCCACAGCGAGCAGAACGTCGATGCTTGCGCAGAGACGCTGCAGCTCATCTCGTCGAACGCTGACATCAGCTTCGAGTCGTGCGATCTATGCGCCATAAATAGACACAGAATAGTGTCAGTCAAGTCTCGAGGAGGAAGAATATGGAAAGTAGCCGACCTGCGCATCTTTGGCTTCGAGCCGCGCGGCGAAGGAATGTCGCTGGTCCGCGTTTTCGGCCCGTAGATGCGCGACAAGCTCCGCGAGGATCGACTGATTGGTTTCGGCTTGGTTGATCGTGCGTCGGGCTTCGGATCTGGACGTACTGCCGTCGACGTGCGAGTCTGCGCGTAGGTTTGGCGTCCTCGGGTGTTTCTCCCTGGCTTGAGCTGAGGGCGACAGCAAACATGCGCACCAACACGGGACGGCTCAGCATTGTCCTGGAATAGCAGAAGCATCAAGACCTTGGGAGACGCACCGACGCGGAGAGTAGTCACCGTGCCGCCTGCCGTCGTGCTTTGGCCATTCAGCAGGCACCGCTCCGGTCCCGGCGCCGCAAGCAAGACCCGCAGCGAAGCCTCTGCTGCTTCCCGTGCTCTCCGCTCTTGACGCCATCGAGTCTCCCACACGGTCGCGAGCGCACGAGCAGCTGAAATTGACTCGGCATGCTCGGTGAGGTTCTTTTCTGAAACGAGGCGGCAGGCGGCGAGGTCTGCTTCGGTGGCAGCTAATCGGTCCGTGAGCTCGACGAGGCGGGTCGTGAGACTCGACAGGGCGCTGCGGAGGTTTGTCACCTGCAGCACAAGGGCGTGGCGGGTCAGTAAGCAAGCAGTCGAGAGGGCAGCACCGCCCCGTCACCGAACAATCTCCGTCCAGTGTCGCGACAGGGCATTCGAGCTGCTCGTCTCAAGTCGGACAGCAGCTTTCTGGTTGTACGGACCTTGTTATGCGCGCTCTTCTGCGTCGCGAGTGCGGCGTCTTGGTCGAGTCGATGCTTCTCCTCGACTGCCACGAGCACGCGGCAGAGCTCTCTATCCGCAGCGAGAAGAGCTGACAAGCGGTCGAGTGAAGCAGTCGGACAACAGGAATGTATCCAAGCCGCCAGCGAAGGCTCAGACGCTGTGCGAGGCATCGAGTCACTTGTCATCAGTCGACCTGGATCGCCGTGCCTCCCTTGACTTGCTCCTTCACCACTCACTACGCTATGCAGCTGCGACTGCCGCGTGCAAAGGACGAGAAGCCTCGCAAGAAGCGTCCGCCTATAGTATCGACGGCAGACTCGGCCCCCTGTGGCATGTGCGCACCGGCCATCCTCCTCCTCCGGAACTGACTTTGGCACTGACCACCGAGTACCAGCGCAGTTGCCACAAGCAAATCAGCCAGTACACGTGCCCGAAGTGCAACCTGCCCTACTGCTCGCTCGCATGCTTCCGTTCGCCGGAACACCAGGCCTGCACCGAAACCTTCGACCGGACCACCTTGGCCGAGGATCTACAGGGCGACGTCAAGGACGACGAGTCAACGGAAACCGACAAGCGGCAAATGCTTGAGATGCTCAAAAATTTCGAAGACCAGCAGCGGGAACTCGAAGAAATCAGGGCCCAAGAAGGCGGGCCGGCTGGGGAGGAGGAAGAGGAAGACGGACCCGAAGCAGAAGCGCGAAAACGCGAACGGGAAGAGCTGGAAAAGCGACTGGCCGACGTGGATCTTGGTGCGTATCCTGTCATGCGCTGGCTATTGCGAACAGATCTTATTGTTCCGAGTGAACGTCTTTCAGTTGACGTAGCGACGACGCACAGATTCTCTCCCTCCCGAGCAAATCCTGTCTCTCCTCTCTCCGGCACAGCAACAAGCTTTCACAGAAGCGCTCCAAGATCCAACAAGAGTCTCTAAACTCGTCGAAGAGGAGTTCGAAGGCGAAGAACCGTGGTGGACGATCGAGCAAGAACGGAAAGCGTTCGACGAGTTCCGGAACGCGAACAAGAAGGCGATGCGGCCAGACGGAAAGGCCGGGGAAGAATCTGAAGGCGTCGAGGCTATGGAAGAAGAACCCGAGATCGAGTGGGAGGATGTGCGACCGCCTTTGCTGGACCCGAAGCAGCTGCCGCCACTCAAAGTCGGTCCGGACGGGAAAGCGATCGCCAATCCCCAACTGCTCCACAACATTGTGGCCGTTCTGTGAGTTTCGCCGACTAACTCTGACAAGCGAACTGTGTACCGCCCCGCGTCGAAAGCTGACCAGCGAATGAACGTCGCGCCGACAGCTTCGCCTACTCTTTCACCTTGCGGACGTTCTCCCTCACCTCGCTCGACTCGATCCCGGCGCGGTCTCCCGAACGAATCACCGTCGTGCAAGTCTTGGCGCAGTTGCTCCCCTTCCTCGTCCAAAGATCAACCGCCTCATTTCACGGACTCGAGGATGCGATCGAATACGTCGCCGCACGGGAGGAACCGCAGGTACGTTTCCGCTCGCCCGACGTTTTCCCCCTCCCACCGAAGACCTGACCTTCTTCTTGCATGCACGTGTTCAGGGCATGTCTCCTCCGCTCATCGCCCTCCTCTTGCACGATGTGGCGAGCCTGCTCCGGCCGGTACCGATCGCGGCCATCACCTCTCCGGACGCGCCGGCGCTCGCTTCTCACGCTCTCGTCAATGTGATCGCCGCGCTGTCCGACGTCCAAGCACTCTTCGCTTCGGCAAATGCAACAGCAGCACCGACCGAAACCCGTTCTCCAGGCGCCGGCCCGACCGTTTCCAAGCCGCTGATTGCGCGACCGTCGACGACGTCGCCCCTCACCAAGTCGGAGCGGCAGCAGTGCTCCCTCGCCTCGGCCAAGCTCCTCTTCTACACCTCGTTTGCAGTCTCGACGGGCAACGAGGTCGTGCAGGCGTGCGGAGCGCTCGCCACGATGGCGGAACGCGAAGCCGCCCGGCGAGCGCAAGAGGAGCAGGAACGCGAAGCGGCAGTCGCGCGGAGACGAGCGGAGCTCGGCAGTCGAGGCAAGGAGGGGGAAGGGGGAGGAGGCCGAGCGCCGGCGCAGTCGGGCGACGAAACGCAGGAGGCTATCGCGAGCCGGGAGCCGCAGCAAGATGTGCGTCGAGTGGACGAACGGACAGAGTCGGCGCCCGTCGGACCCAAAATTGTCGAGCTGGAATGAGCGCAGCCTTGTTTCATTCTTTCAACGAGCCAGACGAGAGGGGATTAGTTGACTCTGACATGCTCGACGAGAGCCGCCCGGCGAGTTTGCGCCAACAAGTCCGGGCGCGGGTGCGAGGTTGATGAGATTGCAGCCGCCGCTTTGCCAGGTTGCAGTCTGGCTCGTACGAAAGTAGATTAGCGTGCCGAACGCGCTACACATGCTCCGCTCTCCCCTCGCCAACGCAGCTCGCTCAGTCGCTCGTACGCAGCGTGCTCCGTCTTCGCTCCGCCGCATCATCACCATCGCCAACAGCGCTCCTCACCGCTCTCCCCTGCACTCTGTGACTCGCATGGCTTCCATCGCTGGTGCTTCTGCTTCGAGGTCGGCTTCCACTCAGGCTGGACCTCCCATCAAGGTGCGCGCACACCGTAGATTCAGTGACGCCGAGGACGATGATGATGAAGACTTTCTCCCGCTGACGCTTCTCTCGCTGTGCCCGCATTAGCTCGCGAACCCGTCTCTGTGGGTCGACAAGGGTGGATACATCAACGGCAAATGGACTGCAGGCAGCAACGACGGCACCTTTGAGGTCATCAGTCAGTCGTCTCCACTTTTCTCCGAACATCGGCCATGCCAACTGATCCTACTGGCGCATCGTGCAGACCCCGGAACGGGCAAAGTCCTCGGCACCTTGCCCGAGATGACTGTCCAGGACACCAAGGAGGCGATCAACCACGCGCACGAGGCGCTCAAGTCCTGGCGCAAGACGAGCGAGTACGAGAGGAGCGCCCTCCTGACCAAGATCTTCCAGTGCGTCGCCTGTATGTCATCGGGGTAAAGCTTATAGCGATGCTGACATCGAATGTGCAGGATCATGTCGGACAACAAGGAGGATCTGGCGCAGGTACGCTTCCGAAATCGACAATCTCGAAAGTAGGGGAACGCGCTGACATCGGGCTCGGGCAGATCATCACGGCGGAGAACGGCAAGCCGCTCGCTGACGCACGCGGAGAAGTCACATACGGAGGTGAGCCTGTACCGCCTGCGTTTCTCGCTTACGCCGCAGCACTGACCCCCGAGTCACTCCGTCATCAGCGAGCTACTTCTCGTAAGCCTCGACTCGTCTCGATCGCACTCCATTGCTGGCAAGGCTGACCTACTTCTCCAATTTAGCTGGTATGCCGGCGAGGCTGTCCGGAACTATGGCGACGTCATTCCGTCCTCCGTTCCCGGGGTGCAAAACACCACCATCAAGCAGCCGATCGGAGTCTGCGCAATCAGTACGTTCTCCAAGAATTGTGCCTCGTCAACGTGTTGTGCTGACTCCGAACCTTTGCCACTCCTCAAGTTACTCCTTGGAACGTAAGCTTGACTCGTCTGCATCGGCAAGAGGGAGTCCAACTCCTGACGCCCAACCCCGCATCCGCAGTTCCCGAACGCTATGGTCACTCGCAAGCTCGCCGCGGCTCTCGCTGCAGGCAACACGGTTGTCCTGAAGGCTCCCGCCGAGACGCCGTACTCGGTCCTCGCGATCGCGGAAATCTGCCGGCAGGCCGGTGTCCCCGACGGCGTCGTCAACGTCGTCCTCACCTCGAAGCACACCCCCGCCATCGGCAAAGAGTTGTGCGAGAGCCCTCTGATCCACAAAGTCTCGTTCACGGGTTCGACCCGCGTCGGCAAGATCTTGATGTCGCAGGCTTCGTCGACGCTCAAGAAGCTCTCGTTCGAACTCGGCGGCAACGCGCCGTTCATCGTCTTTGACGATGCCGACCTCGACAAGGCCGTCGCGGGTGTCCTGGCTTGCAAGTTCCGCCAGTCGGGGCAGACGTGTGTGTGCGCGAACCGGATCCTCGTCCAGGATGGCGTCTACGACAAGTTTGCGGAGAAGCTCGCCGAGGCGGTCCGCAAGTTCACCGTCGGCGAAGGCACCAAGGAGGGTGTTACGCATGGTCCGTTGATTCATCAAGCGGCGGTCGACAAGGTGCAGGAGCACGTCGACGATGCCGTCGCCCAGGGCGCCAAGGTCCTCGTCGGTGGCAAGAAGATCAACGTTCCGGGCTACTTCTTCGAGCCGACAGTGCTCTCGGATGTGCAGAGCTGCAAGGTCGACAACGAGGAGACGTTTGGCCCGTTGGCGCCGCTGTACCGCTTCAAGACCGAGGACGAGGCGATCGAGATTGCCAACAACACCGAGGTTGGCCTGGCAGGGTGAGTGTGACCACCCCTTCCGCGCTTCCGTCACTTCTCGTGCATTGATGCGGCGAGGTGGCTGACTAACAACACTAATCTCTTTAGGTACTTCTTCACCGAGAACATTGCACGCCTGCACCGCGTCGCAGCAGCTCTCGAGGTCGGCATGGTGCGCAGATCTTCCCTCTTTTTGGGCCTCCTTCTGCGGCCTCGTGCACATTCTGACGCGCTTCATTGCGCCCGATGACAGGTCGGCGCCAACACGGGTGCGATCTCGCAAGCCTCGATTCCGTTCGGCGGCATCAAGGAGTCTGGTTTCGGTCGCGAAGGTAAGCCCCCCTTACGCTCTCCTGCGAGTTGACAGCGATACCCAGAACCTGACGATCGGCCGCTTTCAGGGTCCAAGTACGGCCTCCAAGACTGGCAGGTCATCAAGCTGGTCTCGATCGGAGGATTGTAGATTGTACACAACACGTATACGCAACCGGAATCTCTACACGAATTCCTCTCACAAACTTAGGAAGCTTGCGCTTTGAGGATGTCGTCGCGGGAAACGTTGGACTGGACACAGAGGGAGTAGAAGATGCCGTCGTGGCGGTCGAACAGCTCGAGCGGCGGGGCGAAAGCGCTGATCTCGCCCCGGTCCATGACCAAGATGCGATCGGAGCTGACGGATTTCAAGAGGACGGCGTCAGTCAAGCTTTGAGCACAGCTCGACATAATGATACACGTACCCAAGAATCGTCTGGATCCGGTGAGCGATCGTGAAGAGGGTCTTGTCACGGAACTCGGACCTGATGGTCGCCTGGATCCGAGCGTCCGTCTCGAGATCGACACTGGCCGTCGCTTCGTCCAGGCAGACGATCTTGCTGTCGCGCACGAGCGCCCGTGCGAGCGAGACGAGACTGCGCTCGCCGACAGAGAGATTGGCTCCCTCGTCCTCGATAGGGGTATCGAGCGTGAAGCGTGACGCTTCTGCGACATTGTCGGTGCCGCTCGTACGGTCGACGAGCCAGGAACGACGGAGCGCGTCCCACAGTCGAGCATCGTCGTAGAGCCCAAATGGGTCGAGATTTGATCTGCCGACAGATATCAGTCTCATGACTACTTCTCAAGTCCGGCGATTGACGATCACGAGCCTCACCTTATCGTGCCGTTGAAGAGCAGCGGTTCTTGTGGTATGATGGACAATCGCTCCCGCAGCTGAGTGAGCCCAAGAGTCCGGATGTCGACGCCGTCGATCTCGATCGTGCCTTCGGAGGGCTCGACGATTCGGAACAATGCCTGCGTCAGGGTCGATTTGCCTGGGGAGTAGCGTAGTCAGGTCATCGTTGAGCGGCGTGGCGACTTCTGCTGTCCTTACCTGCTCCGGTTCGGCCCACCACGCCGACTTTCTCGCCTGCGCCGATTTCGAGGTTGAAGTTGCGGATGACGGCCGGTAACTCGGGACGATACCGAAGCTCAACATTGCGCATCGAGATCCGACCCTGACTCGGCCACTCTGGCGGCGGCGCCGTGGACGGCAGATCGAGTGCTGCTTCTTGCGGCAGCTTTTTGGCGTAAAACTCGAAACGCTCTATCGACGCCATGTTGTTCTCGACCTCGGCCGTCTGTCGTACCAGCATCGTCACGGCTTGCTGCATGGCGAGCGTGACGGACAGGATGAGACCGGTCTTGGACGGCGGGATAGTCGTTCGCTCCGCCACCGCAACGATGGCGACCACCAAGACGAGCAAGGCGCCCAGGGTGTCGATCAGTGTAGCGAGGAAACTGTGCACAAACAAGCGGTGTCAGTCCTCCGCAGAGATCAGGTTTCTTCGAGGCACTCACCGCTGGTTGATCGGCGTCAGAAACCAGGCACTGTCAAGCACGCTCGCAGTCAGCGCTAGTCGAGAAGGCAGTACGTCGAGAAAAACTTACCGGTTCTCTAGATCAATGTATTTCTCGTTCCCGCGGAGGAAACGTTCTTGTTCGCCGAAGGCGCGGATAGTCGGCAACCCTGTCAGACTTTCGCCGAACCAGGCGAACAAGAACGATCGCAGGGTGGCGTCGTGTCGTTTGATGGCGCGCGCTGATGGGCGGTCTGTGATCGAGTGTGCGTCAGACAGGCATAGCTGGTTCCTGAACCTCCAACCCGTACTCACAAAAGTTCGACGTCGTGACGAAAAGGTACGCGATTGCCGCGACGGGGATCAAGAAGTAGGGATAGACGATGGAGATCATGATGACGGCAGCTGCGACTAATGAGGACGACGGGAGTCAGCGTGCGTATCAAGATTGATAGGATTGCGGCGGGTGAGGCGAGCTCGACGGGCAAAAGTGCTCAAAGGTTCGGTACGCACTTTGTGCAACGGTGGCGAGAGCCATCCGCAACGAATCGTTCAGTCTCGAGTCCAAGTTGTCCGTGTCCTTCGAGAAGCGGTTCATAATGCGGCCGAGAGGCGTCTGGTCGAAGTAGGTCATTGGCGCTTGGATGACCTGCTTCAAGGCCATGTTGTGCAACGTGCGCGCTGCCGCGGTACCGAACCAGACTGTCGCGAGTCCGAGTAGGAAGGTGAAGAGGGCGCTGGAGATGCCAAGTGCAGCGTAAACGCCGATGTAGGTGTTCGAGCCGAGGCCCCAGTTGTTGTTCTGCCACCAGGTGAGAGCGAATTGAGACAAGACTGTTAAGGGCAAGACGTCAATTGCGGGTCAGCGCTGCACCGTTGCCATGGGCTTGAGTTGAAGTGGCATGAGGAAGGGTCCCTTACTCTGGCTGGCCGACATCAAGGTGAGCGAAAGGAGCACCGCCGGGACCGTGAAAAGGCCGTTCGCTGCCTTCGCAAACGTGTACCAGGTCGACAACTTGATGCTCCCCGTCGCCTGCTCCTCCTTCTGGACGAGTGGTCGACTCGAACCATACGTTTTGCCGGCTGCCATCTCGGGGTTCATCTCCTCCGTCTTTGACTTTTCCGTCTCCGTTTCTTCGTCCATCGCTTCGTCGACTTCGTCTTGCTGGGCCTTCTCGTCCGTCTGAGCGACGGCGTTGACGACGCCGTACTCGTGTGCGAAGCGGGAGAACGCCGAGTTCGAGTTCAAGAGGGCATCGAAAGAGCCCTCCTCGGCGATCCTGCCGTTCTCCATGACGATCACATTGTCGGCATGTGCAAGATACTGCAAGGCGTGCGTGACGAGAATGACGGTCTTGTCTTTCAGCATGCCCTGGATCGCGTGCTGGAAGATGTGGTTCCCGACGTGAGCGTCGACGGCGCTCAGCGGATCGTCGAGAAGGACGACGTCTGCGTCGTAGTAAAGCGTGCGGGCTATCGACACACGTTGGCGTTGCCTGCACATGGACCGGACGTCAGTACGATACCTCGTGTACGGCTGCAGCCCGAAACGCTCTCGTACCCGCCCGAGAGGGTGATGCCCTTCTCGCCAATCTCGGTCATGTCGCCGGCTTTGGTGGCCGTACGCGAGTCAGCACTAGATTCAGAATGAGACAACTGCGACCACTCACACGGCAGCTGGTCAAGATCCGTCAGCAAGCAGGCGGCCCGGATGCAGTTCCAGTATCTGAGGCAGAGTTTGATAGTCAGCTACGCCCTGCTGACACGGCAGCATAAAGAGTCTACCCCAGCTCACCGAGTCTCGTCAAACTCTCGACCGAAGATGATGTTTTCGCGGACGGTCGTATTCAAGATCCAAGCCGATTGTGCGCAATACGCGATCCGACCGCCGAAAACGACTTCGCCCTTGACGCGACGCATCTCGCCGATGCAACCTTGCAATAGCGACGATTTGCCGGACCTGCAGCGGTCGAGGGTAGTACTAATTAGCGAAAGCGAGCAAAGGGTGCCGGAACGTCGTCGCGAGGACTGACCCGACGCTGCCGACGATGCACAGAAGCTGTCCTCTCGGCACTCGGAGGTTGATGTCTTCGAGTCGGCTTGGCGAGTCGTCCTTTTCGGTCTTCTCTACCACGGCGGCCTTCGACGCCTTTTTGCCGGTCTTGCCTTTGCTGCCTTTGGCGCCGGACGCCGGTGGTGGCGAAGTCTCCCATTCGAAGGTCGCGTCGCGGACCTCGAGGGCGAGTTCGGCGTTCTCGTCGATCTCGAAGAGTTTCTCGGGCAGTTCTTCCGCCACGAACACCGGGACGAGGTTCGTCAAGGCGGAGAGGGCGTCGGTCATAGTGCTGAGGCTATTCGGGAGCATCATCAGCGGCGCCCTTAGCAGATTCAGCAGCGCGAGTGACGTCCAGATCTCGGCGGGGTTCTGAGGGAGAAGCGGTCAGCGTGCTTCCTCGGTCTCGCCAAAAGGGGGAAGGCGTACCTGCGAGTGGCCCGTGAGGGAGTAAACCGCAAAGACGAGCACAGAGGCAAGCAGAGGGATCGACATCGCGATGGCTTGATTGGCCGCGCGGATCGCCAAAAGCTTGCGGACCTTGCCGAGCTCGCGCTTGCGGGACGTGGCGACCTTGTCGAGAATCGGTTTCTCCCATGCAAAGAACTTGACGATGCGGATCCCGCTCAAGAGCTCCGAGATGGACTTGATGCGCTCGTCCGTAAAGACCTGGGCTTGCTGACGACCCTTGAAGAGTTGTCGCATCGCGTACGTCTGCATCGGTCTGCGTAAAGACTCGCGCGTCAGTGACTGGGTTCGGACTGATCTCCACACTTTGCACTCACAGGGCGACGAGGACGAGTGCGATTCCGGCGAGGGACGACACGCCGATCGTGCAGAGGAGAATGATGATGACCTCGGCGAGCTGGATCAGCGTCGTCCAGCTGAAGTGGAAAAAGGTGGATGCCCAGTCGATTCGGGATATGGATGTCGAGATGTGCGACGTGAGTTTGGCGTTGGTCAGGGTCGTCCGCGCTTTGCCGTTCATGCGGAACGCTTTCCGGTCTGGAGGCGTTCAGCAGGTCAGACGCAAGTCTCCTGAGGTCCTCGCCGACGTGCAGACATACAGAGGCTGGCGATGAGAGCAGCACGGGCTTGGACTCCGACTTGTCCACTCCGCGCAAAGGTGTTGGCCTGGAAGTACGAGACCCAGATCTGCATGAGGAAGAGCCCGATCGCGGCGCCGACGGCGGGGTTGACCGGCGGCAGCGGTTGCCCCGCCTGCTTCGCAGCCCAAGCCTTTTGAGTCTGACGGATGATTTGGCGCATGACGAGCGGCGAGGTGACCTGGGCGGCGTCGGCCAGGACCTTGAAGATGCCGGCCGACCAAAACTCCCAGAAAAAGGTGTCGGAAAGTGCGAGCGCGAGCCCGACGTTGCGACGCCCGTCATGCCTGCCAAAGCCGAGCATCTCTTTGAGGCGCCAGCGCGCGCGGACCAGCGCCGTCGGCTGGTAAGTCCCGTCGTCGAGGGCGCGGTTCCAATCCTCGACCGCTTTTCTTCGCTTCTCAAAGTTGATCTCGAACTTGTCGGCGAGGTAACCCGATTCGCGCGTCGGGTCCATCTTGGGGAGATCGGTCGCTTGGAGTTCGCGCTTGTAGCCGAGGACGAGCAGCGGCCGGATCCACCAGAATGTGAATTTGGAGAGAAAGTTCGCCGAGGCAAGGCGGATCGTTTCGGCGTCGTCCATCGTCTTGGGCGGCGGAGGCGGAGGCCCAAAATTGAAGGGGTCGTATATCGTCCTGCGGAGCGACGGTCAGCGCTCAAGACGGTCAGAAAAACTAGGGCACGCGACTCCACCATCTATGATTGATCTTGATCTTCTCTATCGGCTCGCCCTCTTCCGCCTGTCGAACCTGCTCCAAGGCGTCTTTGTCCTCCGCGGATACGCTGCCCTTGTCGTCGCCGTCATCGTGCAGCGGTGAACAGGCGAGGGTTCCTTGCGATGAGCGAGCCACGACGGTAGCTGCCTTCATGACTCTCCGGCGGGGCTGAAGAGTCGCTAAGTCTAGGGGGTCAGCTGGGCGAGCTACGTCGAATTGCCCTGCCTGGGTCAAGCAGCAGGCAGAGCATTGCGAGAAGAAGGAGAAGAAGAAGAAGCTGTCGACGCCGTCGTCGATCGGGCGTTGCTCGGCTCTCGGCCGGAAAGGCGCACGTGCACATTTTTAGACGTTCCATTTTGGCAGCATGCCCTCTGCAAGACAAATGCTGCCCGTCTATCATATACGCACGATTACGGCGTGCTTTTCATCGCCCGAGCAGCGCAAAGACCCCTGCGAGTGCGAGACCGCCCACCGCTCCAGCCGCGCCTGCCGCGAGGACCTCGTGCCCCTCTACTGCGTGCTTGACCTCGTCTATCGCCCACTCCGGCGTGTATTTCTCGTGAGGCTTGGCCGACGGCGTCGCGGCAGCGGCTTGCGGCGTGTCCGTCTCGTCCGGCGAAGGCGGAAGCAGCGTGTCTGACAACGATCCGGCGGTCTCGACCAGCTGCGCATCAACAGCGACGGGTGATGTCGCCTGGTCGGGGCGAGTGGCTGCCTGGAGCGTTGCTGCTGCGACGGCATCGATGCTAGCCTGCGCCTGCTCCAGGAGCTCGTGCAATGCTGCGAGCTGGGCTTGCGCCGTTTCTTGACCAGCCTCGGCGTTCTTGCGCAGTCTGAGGGGTCACAGCAACGTCACGCAAGTCAGCATCGAGTTCAGGGCTGTGTCCTTTCAGGCGTTTCCACCTCCGAAGGCTGACCTTTCTTCGACGTTTTCGACGAGTCGTCTTCGTCGCCACGGCTCGATGAGGAGGATCGAGATGAGGAAGAGGAGGACGTTGAGCGAGGTGATCGCGAGAGATCCGTACGTAGACATCGATCGGATCTAGGCGTGGATGATCAGCCATGAGCCGGATCCTTTCAAAGGCGCAAAGGGGCCGCCGGGCGACTTGGGAAGAGCATGCTCACCTTGTCGCTCCAGACCTGTTCCTCGTGGTATCGTTCGAGGATGGCCTGCATCATGCCTACCGGAGACCCGATTGCTCAGCCTCACGACCTTACGTACTGAACCGTCCTGACTGAACCCCGGGACACACCTGAAAAGCCCTTTTCGACTTCTGCCTCGGCCGCATCCATAGCTTCCTTGGCCTCCTTTTCCGCTCGGTCGTTCTCGTGTTCCGTCTGAACCAGCTCGGTGAAGCGGATGACGTCGGGCCCAGTCCAGGTCGCCTTGCGTTGCAAGAGGTCATTCACTTCTCGCTGCGAGTCGGCGCGCATCTTGACCCGCTCGGTGTACGCCTGCTTCAGTCGGATCGCGTTCTCGCGGGCTACGAGCAGCGCTTTCTCTGTAGAGTATGCACCCGGTCAACCATGCCGTCTGGGACATGAGGAGAGAAAAGCAGCGACGCTCACCTTTTTCTCCGACGTCGTTTCGGAGTCGCTCGATCTCTTCGTACCCGGTCGCGTGGTTGATCTTGCCGCCGACCTCTTTCAGTTTCCGTTCGAGCTCGAGAGCCTGAATCGACGCGGCAATGCTGCCCGCTTGTTTCCTCGCCGAGACGTTGAGAGTGTTGGCGAGTCGCTGAACTTGCTCGTGTGCGAGGCGACGAGCTTCGGCGAGCTGGGCGCTGGCGCTCCGAGCGTTCGAGCGAGGTATTGACGCGTCTCCGGTTGCGCTCGCTGCTGGTCCACGCGGTTCTGTCCTCGACGAGGACGCAGTCGACATCGGCCAGGTGTCTGAGCCGTCATCGCGCTGAGTCTCCGTCGATGTCGCATACGACCGTCTGACAGCTTCGGGGTTCGCTTGGAAAGCAGGTGCTCTGCTAGGGCGACATCGCACGCAGCGTCGCAGAGCTAGAGACGGCGCGGACATCGGCGGAGAAAGCAAAGTCATCGGCCGAGAACTCGAACGGCTTTCACCACCGCTTCTCACGCTCTCGACGGTGTCTTTGTCCGTAGTGCGCAGTCACAAGAGTTGCGTAAAGAACAGGACCGGAAAGTCCACGCTCCGAGTCTGCGCCGACTGCAGATTCTCTCTCCGTCTCTCTCCGAGCACACGCCTCTCCGAGCGAGTTTGCTGAACCCACTTTGAGTCACTCGAGCCGGCGCCACGACACCAGAAGCCGCTGCATAATGAGCGCCTCACTCAAGTCGCCGGTCTCTCTCGCAGAGATGCTTGACTTCCTCCATCTCGATGAGGAAGGCCTCCCGAAGGTTCTCCCGATCATAGACCTCTCGCCCTTGCCGCAGCAAGGTGCGTAGGAAATCAAAAGCTTCCTTTTCTTCTACGGTCACGGAGATCTCTGACGGTCACGAAGAGCTGAATAGCCATTGCTCCGGCTGCAGCGACGGCCACCCCTTCGACGCCACCTGTGCAAACGAATGACCAGTCGAATTCGCGGTCCGAGGAGTCTACGCGCGAGGCGGACGAAGATGGCCACAAAGACGGGTTCGCACACGGGAACTGCTCCGACAATTCCGCGCGCGGGGACGGGGATGGGGATGCGAAGGATAGCATCGTCGTCGACAATGTCGCTGATGATTCCGACGGCGGCACCGGCGGGGTCGGCTCGTCGCAAGAGCATGCCGTTCAGGAAAAAGGTGAGTAGCGGCTGATCGTTGACAGGCCGCGAGGGCCCATTGTGCCGAAAGGGGAGGCGAGAAGTGAAGTTGGTGGAAATCTGTGCACAAAGGTACTCGCGACGGGTTGGACTCGGCCCCGCATGCATAGGGCTTGACTTGTAGCTTTTCATACGCTTGGGAATGTTTTGAGCTCTTAAACGGAACACGGGCATCCGGAGCGGAGAGAAGAAGCAAAGAGACAGGCTCGTTGCAATCCAGGACAAAAAGCTAAGTTGCAGCAGCCCGGGCGGTTTACGCGCGCTGCTTCTCCTGCGCCTTCCTACGCGCGTCACGCTCCTCACTAATCGACAGCTTGACACCGCCGCCCTTGGGGAGGGAGACAGCAGCCTTGGCACCGTCGCCGATGATGAAGACGTTCGAAAGACGGGTGGCGAACTCGCGGTCGAGGACGTCACGGACGTGAACGATGTCGTATCC